>JAOPSE010000035.1:11600872-11787078 GCA_029449295.1 Zea luxurians
AAGTCTTCCTCGCACTATATTGTTTATTAAGTCGCATTTGTTGCATATTCTTGAAATAATGTATGGATACATCGTCTTTGTATGTAGGATTTCTTCAGGTGCGATGCTGGATACGAGGCCAGGGCGGAGTGGTGTCTACGACGTGTTGTAAGAAGCTCGTCGTGGACATGCACTACGAGGCGCGCATCCAGGCCATCGTCACTTACCACGGCTCCGTCCTTGGGGAGAAGGTGAACAAGAAGGACGCCCAAACCATGTCGTTGACTCCGGACCAGTACTTGCAGGTAAATACAAAACTTTATTATTGGTACTAAATATGCTTATTTTTATCTTCTGATATGTGGTGTACTTATATTTTTTTAGATGATTCCTCATTGGTGCGCCGCGCATCCTGAGTGCTGGGAGCAGATGGTGCAGAGGTGGTGCTCGGCTGAGTGGGATGAGGCGCACAACGCTAGCCGGGAACAGTGTTTACTGATGCAAGGTCCCTCCCGCCATCAAGGCAGCCGCAGCCTGGGCAAATACGCGGAAGCATGGGTACGCACTCTTTTTATTTAGGTATATAACTTTCGATTAGACATGATTTCTAACCATCTTGTTGGTTTTCTCGCAGTCGGCGGCACATGGTGGCGCGCCTTGCTCCACGTTCTCGGCATATGCCATGGCCCACAAGGGGAAGGCGACGTCCGACGTCACCTACAACCCGGATGACGGGCCCGAGGCGTACACCAACCCTACCATCCATAGCCGACTCAGTGAGTACACCGCCATGGCCAAGGAGGTCCATGGGCCAGATTACGATCCAAGGACCGAGGACATCGATGGAGATGTCCTCATGAGGGTCGGAGGAGGCAAGAGGCATGGGCGGTACTGGATTGCCGACGGGGCAATCGACTCGTCCTCCACTCCCACTCTCTCTCAGGTGCGAGCAAGGAGCACGAGCGCGAGCCCAGCCATACGACCTCGGCAGGACACCTCACAGCATCGTATCCAGCAACTCCAGGTTATTCCTTATCTATTCATCGTTCATTGATTTTTATATATCTTCTCTTTGCATTATCGTAACATTAGGGCGAAATATTACAGACTCAGCTAGATGATGAGAGGAGGCAACGTGAGGAGCTGGAGAAGAGAATGGCGCAGATGTTCACGTACATGCAGAGCCTTGGTGCCGCACAGGGTCATGCTCCACCACCTCCGTTGTTCCCTGCAGCTGACCCTACAGAGTTCACTACTCTTGTGAGTATCAAAATTTTAGTACTGCATGATATATATTCATATGTTCTCACACATACAATCTGTTCTCTGTGCAGGGTCAATCGGCGGCGTCGAACAACCCTCATGCTTCGTCCAGCCCTTCGCCGAACCAGTCCAGATGCCCACCTCGTTGATGATCTGTTTTGTGATGATCCAGACTTACCTTTATGAGTGTTGGTGATGTTAGTTAGACTTTGTCTTGTGAGATACTTGGTGATGTCAGTGATGATGCAGACCTATATCTGTTTTGTGATGATCCTGACTTATATTTGTGAGACTTTAGTGAGACTTTGTGATATATATGGTGTTGATGATAAATGTGTTCATTCTGTGATGTGATTGATATATAATGTGATGTGAATGATATATATCTTTTGTTTGTTCGGATGGAACAGCAAAAGCAAATAAAAAAGGGACATCCTGGTCACTTTGCCGAGTGTAACACTCGGCAAAGAGCTTCTTTGCCGAGTGCTATGACCATGGTACTCGGCAAAGAAGAAAACCTGGGAATCGGTAAAGCCATCTTTGCCGAGTGCTGACCATGGCACTCGGCAAAGAAGGAAACCTGGGAACTGGCAAAGACATCTTTGCCGAGTGCTGTTGCCAAGGCACTCGGCAAAGGGACTGGCAAAGGGGCCCACTGGAGGACTCTTTGCCGAGTGCCAGTCCACTAGACACTCGGCAAAGAGTCCTCCTTTGCCGAGTGCCTACGAGAGCTCTCGGCACAGGGACTGGCGGTGGGGCCCACTGGACCTGTCTTTGCCGAGGGCCCCACACTCGGCAAAATTGGCCTCTTTGCCGAGTGCCACGGAAGGCACTCGGCAAAGGATCCGTCACCGTCACTTGGCGCCGTGACGGTGACTTTTCTTTGCCGAGTGCCAAATGGCACTCGGCAAAGTCTTTGCCGAGTGCCCGACAAAAAGTACTCGGCAAAGAGACTGTTGCCGATGTACAGTTCGCCGAGCGTTCTTTGCCGAGTGTTACACTCGGCAAAGCCTTTGCCGAGTGTAAAATAGCCTTTGCCGTGTGTCTCGGACACACGGCAAAGGAGCTGATTCCGGTAGTGACAGGTGTTGATTACTTATTTTCAATTACTATAAAATATAAAAAATAAGGCAACACAAGTTAGGAGATTACGACCTTCTCCCTTTAATCATTTCTTCTATGAAGGATGATTAAAGGGAGAAGGTATAAGGACAAAATAAATATGAGGGAGGAACGTTGTAGAGTAAACATTTTATTCATCTCTATGGCTTAGCATTCATCACTTCATCCTTCCCAACATGATATGTAATTACAAACGTACCTTCAGCTTTACACAAGGAGGAGCACGAAGGTACTTCGAATGTTGAGCTAAACGAAGTTTCTAACCCTCGAAAAGGTGAATTTATGCATAACATTGTTCCTCTATTTATAGGGGAGAGGTATAGCTTCATACAAAATTACAATCATACCCATGAAGTTACACATTTCATTCACAAGTATCCCAGGGGTATTATTGTCTTTCCTCTTTCTTTGTTGGTGCACAAGTCTTGTACATCTCATTCTCCCTTGCTTTAGTGCTCGTTTTATATGTTTTGGAAACAAAGGTTGAGAGCTTAGCTATGGCAATTAAGGCCACCGCACTGCAAACTAAAGGTGTTGTTGCGGACCCGACTGAGGGGTCGGACGATGACATCAAAGATATCGACATCGAAAAGAACAACACCATCACTTGCCCTTTGAAGTTGAGTCATGTGGACTTCGGAAAATCCAAGATTAAAGGAGGACACAATGAGGTACTTACCAAGTTTAGTTACATTGACAATGTTGAGTGGGTGCGACTAGTGGGCGAAGATTTGGTGTCGAAGCCTAAAGAAGACGAAGTCATTGTGTTCCGAAGCTTATTAAAGGCTAGGCTTATATTTCATTTACAAAATATGATAGAGGATGTTTTGAAAAGATTTAACGTATATCTTGATCTACTTACTCCGAATGCCATAATGAGGCCAAGAATTTTTATCTGGGTTGTTTGAAGCCAAGGTGTTGAACCCAATGCCGAAGCTTTTTGCCAAATTCACGAGTTGCATTTTCAGAAGAAGGCAACTAGGGGCCTTCATAATAACTTTGCTTACCAAAAAGGAGCCATGTTCCCTGTTGTTGCGTACCGAAACAAATGGCCGAATGGATGGGCAAGGGAGTGGTTCTACATGAAGAACAATATGAAAGAGAGGGCTAATATTGAGGGCATTATTCAAACTCTCATCCGTACTTGCTTCAGGTATAAGAGGCTAACTTGCTATATAGATTTTGAAGCTTAAGCCTCGATCATTGCTTTCAATGCTATGTGCTCCCATATTGGAACAGGAGACCTCGTTCAGGAACACCTAGCCTTCAACACATGGCCGCTATAGGCTAAGTGCGACATACTAGAGATGTGCGAGAAAGACGCTTCGAAAAAGGAGCCTGGTCTGGTCAGGCTTCATTATAAGTATAAATTCGAAGCTGAATTTGGGGAGCCCTATGATGAGAGGCTGGAAGCTATTGAAGCCAAATGCAACAAAATCCTTAGCAACTACAGCAAAAAAAGTGGTCGAAGCTTTAGTTGCATCCTTCGGAGCGCGTAAAAAGCGTCGACTGAATCATGTATTTGATGACATTGGTTTCGTTTAACTGATTACCCTCTCATGGTTCAGGAGACGAAGAAGAGGAAAACGAGGCAAACCAAGGTTACTATGAAACGCCACAAAGTTTGTGTTTCAAAGAAGAAGACCGAAGCAAGGCTTCGCAAATGTCAAAAGAAACAAAGGTGTGATGCATTTTTTAACTTTGTGGCTTATCTTAACATGATTTTGTTTATGTAACCGTTCCAATATTTTTTTTGTAGGATTTCTCTAGAGATGATGAAGTTGTGGAGTTGCCCATCCTCAAGGAAACTCCCTTGGCGAGTGTAGCTAGAGATGGCAATGGGGAATTCCCCATCAAGGAATGACTCTCCATCCCCGTCACAGCGAACGCTCATGGGGAGACTTTTTTCTCCCATCCCATTAGTAAATACAACATTTAGAGGCAAATTAAATCTAATTACATTAAATCTATATAAATTTGACAAACAACATTTAAAAATACAAGAAATGTCTTCTTTAGAGAATAGTTTGCTATTTTTTAATAGGCTATGTATTAAATTTTTATTATAATTTTAACATACAAATGGACTAATTTAGATGAAGAAAACTTCGTGGGGCGGGTATGCGGGGAACGGGGACAGGGGATGGTTCCCCATCCCCATCCCATCCTGGCAAACCCGATGGGGACAAAGTTTTACCTTTTTCGATCCCCATGGGGACTAAATTACCCCCATCCCCGTCCTATATTAGAGGAATTCCCTATAGGGAATCGGGGATCGGATCCCCATTGCCATATCTAAGTGTAGTCTCTAAGGCGAAGAAAGCTCCTACTCTAGAGTATATTCCAAGCAACACTGAGGAAGATGAATGTATTGCTCTGGTGATGAGCGCGTTCTTTGATGATGATGGTGATGACCATGTGTTGGTGGACACCATGGAGATCACCACAGCTGCGTTGGTGGTGGACACCATGGAGATCCCCATAGCGCCCGCCCAAGCAACACCTTCACCCGCTAATATAAGGTCCCTGAAGAAAAGCTTGACCCATGTCAAGCCTACAATGGTGGCAGAAAAAGGAAAAGGGCCCGCAAAAATTGAGGAGGCCAAGAAAGCTATTGAAGATGTCATGCCTCTGGGAGAAGGCTCCTTTGATCAAGTGTTTGGAGGCCAGCAATATAGGGTTCATCATTCGACCGGGAAGAATATGGGTGCCAAACAGCTAACCGAAGCTATCAGCTTCGCTGAACAACTTGGATACCCTTCGGGGTCTACAATCTTCAGAGGAGGATCAAATGACTACTTATACTATTGCCTAGATAGCTTGGAGACCGAAGTGTGCCGCTATATGGCGGACAACATAGGTTTTCTGAAGCTTGAGGCCATACTGTTGATGATGGCCTTTGAGGAGTTTTTGTATTTCCTTGCTTACACGCACTTGAAGGTATGACTTGCATTGGTTTTTTGCTATTTCGGATTGTTATAATGTTATATGATATAACTCTTGTTCTCTTTCAACTTCGTAGGGCTGATTTTGAGCAAGACGTTAAAGAACAGGAAAAAGATTAAGGACAATGCTGCCCAAAAATAAATTTTGAAGCTTAAATTTGAAGTGTCTGGGCTTCGCTTCGATAACGAAGAAAAGGAGAAAACTCTAAAAATTTTGGAGAAAGACTTCATTGAAAGTCGATGCGAAGTTTAGACTTTAACTAAAGAGAAAAACGAAGCACTGAAACTTAATGAAATGATGAGTGGCAAAATTTCAGAGCCCGAAGCTCTAAATTTGGAAAAGGAGAAGTGTATTGCTACACTTGAAGCTAAAATGAAGTAGCTGGAAGAAGAGTATGAGGCTAAGATTGATAAAATAAGACAAGTGTCTGCTAAACCACTTGTTAATTCCGAACTTAAAAATGTAAAAGTGAAGATCTTACAGCTGAACGGGGCCACTTGAGGATACTTTGCGGACATTTCCAAAGCCTAAAGAGCGACTATTTCAGCATTGCAAAAAGATGCTGTGACAAATTCGAGAGGACCTTTTCCTCTATTGGAGCAAGGTCCTGGGAATGAAATTTCATTGACGGCGATATTGTCGGTGTCATGCGGTGGATTCTTGGCAAAGTTGGAGCATTCGAGGGCATTCGCTCAACTCAAGAGGATTATTGTGCTTGGATTAGTGCCCGAAGCACTGCTTCGGTGTTGCTGAAGTTTGGTTGTTGCCAAATGAAGACTTGCTTGGACGCCAGCTTCAAAGTATCTATAGAAAGTGTTAGAAGATCTACCGTTGAAGCATCGAAATGGGGGAAAATTTTTTTGTCTGACATATGAACACAAGGTGGTAAAGAAATTGCCCTCGAAGAATCCAAGAAAAACAAAGAGAAGGTTTACACTTACCATCTGCTTTCATAGTACTTCTATGAAGCATGCATGTTTTCTGATGCCTAACCTACCACAGACACGAAAGGTGGCTGAGAAAGCCGCAGATATCAGGAAGAACCTACAACCGAAGGAGCTCGAAGGTATGTATTTTTGTTTTTGCTTTACTGTATTTCTGATTTGCTTCATATGCATACTGGGGATTTTTGTTTTGTTTGTTTGACTTTTTGCTAGGAGGCTTTCCATTCTTAGGCCATAATCGAAGTAAAGCAATCCAAAGTAGATGCCGAAGCAGCAAAAAAGATTGCTGACGATATTGTTTTAGAGATGTGTGGTGACCTTTATGACGAAGTGATGCGAGGACACTAACTTCATGAAAAACTCCTTTTATTGTAATATTTGTGATGTAATACAACATTACTTTATGCCTTTATGATGTGTGAAATTCAACTCCTGTGTGTTTTTTAGCCTAAGGCAAAAAACACATTCCCTTCTTTTCACACGTTACAAAGGCGATACGCTTCGTTAGCCTTCGACCACCCAAAGTTGTTTTGAAATCGGTAGAGCTTCATAAATACTGCTTTAACACATATAACTGTTTTTATCATGCATTCCCTTAGGAATGGCTTTGGGTTGTCAATAGCTTCGTTTTAACGTGTAAAATCAGCCTTTTCATTTTTGCTAAACTGTCTCGCTTGATCTATGCATTCTCTTGGGAACAACTTCAGAGATTTGTCACCTTTACGAGGTGATATCATTTGAGCTCTGCATTCCCTTAGGAATGACTTTGGAGCTTTTTCACGTTTACTAGGTGATATCATTTGGGATCTGCATTCCCTTAGGGACGACTTTAGAGCGTTTTTACCTTTACTAGCTGATATCATTTGGGCTCCGCATTCCCTTAGGAACAACTTCAGAAATTTTTCCTCATACAAAGGTTTAACGTAATGATATTGCCTTATCATGGCACTCAAAGGGGCCGACATATTACTACATGAAATTACATAGTACGAAGGAATGAAAGCTTGCAAGTAAATGTAAAGGCATATAAAAGTATTTCTTGGTAGCTTCAGGTTCCCTTACCCGTCCCCTTGGGGTCTCAGTATATATGCTTTGTTTCTGGGACCATACTATTGACCGTGCAGGCTTCAGAAGCCTCCCTTTTGTCTCTTTGTTGCATATCCTCCACTAGGAACTTGGGATGACCAGCGGGGACCTGATCATAGGGAGGTGGTCCTAGAATAAAGGAGATAGAGGGTGACCATGCGCTCATCCCATGATTACTTGAAGCATTTGAAGCTGAAGGCTGATGTAGCCTAGGCTCTTGGGGTTCAAGTTGGATGTATTTTGGGACATAAGGTGAACAATATGGAGATGTACTGAACACCTCCTTCGGCTGAGATGACTGAGCTATCACCAAAGCAATCTCTTTTTTCTTGTGGTTAGTGTTATGGCCTTTAACTTCACCACAGAATAGATAGAATGGCTTTCTCAGGGTTGCATTAAACCTGTCACCAATGCCTTAGGCTCCTCTTCCCCCTCGAAGGTGGTGGGCGGAAGGTGCTCTGAGAAGATTGTTGATGAGAGTTTGTCTACTGTTGTTGGTTTGATTTCAGATGTTGTCCTGACTGCCCCTAATATTGGGTGTCTTCTCCTCACATTGGGATGAATTGTGAATGCTTTGGACATATCACGGGTGGAATCTTCCCTCAAAGCCCCTGGCAGTTTCTGTATATCTTTGGACCCCTTCCCTCTTTAGCACAAGTTGTTGTCTGCCCTTATGTATTCGTCCATTTTTTGGAGCAACTTCTCCAAGGAGTGTGGTGGTTTCCTGGTGATGTATTGGGCTGCTGGGCTTAGACGAAGCCCCTTGATCATTGTCTCTATGACAATGTCATCTTGGATAGTTGGTGCTTGAGCACTTAGGAGAAGAAACCTTCAGACATAGGACAGAAGGTATTCTTCATGCTCTTGGATGCACTAGAAGAGGACTTGAGCTATGATTGGCTTGGTTTGGAAGCCTTGAAAGCTTGTAAGGAGCATGTCCTTCAGCTTTTGCCATGAAGTAACAGTCCTTGGCCGAAGAGAGGAGTACCAGGTTTGGGGCACACTTCGAACCGCCATGACAAATGACTTTGCCATGATTTCTGTGTTGCCACCATAGGAGGTTATAGTGGCTTCATAACTCATGAGAAACTTCTTAGGGTCCGTCAGACCATCATACACTAGCAGCATGGGAGGCCTGTAGAGAGGTGGTCATGGTGTGGCTAGGAGCTCTGGTGTCAACGGGGATGCTTCGTCATACAAGAAATCTTAGAGGTTGTATGCATCAGGACAAAGGTTTTCATAATTATAGCCTTCATGACGAAGGTTTTCATAATTGTAATCGTGCTAGTGCTCTTGATGTTCAGCATTGTGCAAGATGTTGCACATTTCATCAGTTGCTTTGTTAATCTTCTCGTGGAGCTTAGAGATCCAAAGCATCTTCTCCTTGCGCTTTTCAACTTGTTGATAAATAGCTTCGAGGTTGTTGATCTCACAATCTAGGTCGACATCATGTGGCTCAGGGCTGATGGCCTTCCCCTTTTGGCTCCTTGCCTCCATAAGAAGCATTGCTTCTTGGTTGGGATCGAGGGGCGTGTGGACAACACCCACTACCATCGACTTCTCCGGTGGCAGACAACACAAGTTAGGAGATTGCGACCTTCTCCCTTTAATCATTTCTTCTATGATGAATGGTTAAAGGGAGAAGATATAAGGAGAGAGGAACGTTGTAGAGTAAACATTTTACTCATCTCTATGTCTTAGCATTCATCACTTCATCCTTCCCAACATGATATGTAATTACAAACATACCTTCGGCTTTACATAAGGAGGAGCACGAAGATACTTCAAATGTTGAGCTAAAGAAGTTGCTAACCTTCAAAAAGGTGTATTTATGCATGGAACTTTTCCTCTATTTATAGGGGAGAGGTACAACTTCATACGAAATTACAATCATACCCAAGAAGTTTACACATTTCATTCATGAGTATCCCAGGGGTATTATTGTCTTCCCTCTTTCTCTCTTGTTGCACAAGTCTCGTACATCACCTTCTCCCTTGCTTCGTGCTCGAAGTCCTTTGGCACTGAAGCTTACAGCTTCGGCATGCTCTTTACCATGCACACATTTAGGCGAAGCTCTTCTTCTTCAGCTCACTACCCGCTTTGGCTGAAGATTAACTTTTGTCTAGTCTCTACATTGTACCTAACACACCTTACAAACTTGGGAACAAAGGGTTTTGAGGATCTTCGACAATGTTGGCCTCAACAACAGGTGTCTCGATCATTAGAACTGAGAGCACCTAGAGGGGGTGAATAGGTCATCCTACAAAAATAGTTTAAAATAACAAAAAAACTTGGTCTAAAAGTTAGAGTTAGTGCAAATTTAACCAAATTTGAGAGGGTAGAAAGAGAGAGATGTTCCCTTCACTTGATTTCTCTTTCAAGATATGAATTAAATTTAGACCAATATTACAAGTGAGAATAGAGAACTTAGGAAGAAGGAAAATCAGAACAAAAGTAAATGAGACAAGAGACACAACGATTTATCTCATGGTTCGATCAAAGCCTACCACCATGTTGTGGTGTCCTCCTTTAGGCAAGGGTTGCAATAAACCTTTCTCAAGTGATCCAAAGATCAATTTTGAGTGCCACATAGTCTTCCTTATATCAGTATCCCGTTTGTGAGGAATCTCCACAAATGCGGAGTCTCTCATGGCCTTACACAGTGATCAAAATCTCAACTTAGCATAAGGGAGGGAGATAGAACACACACACAAGAGCAAACAACAACAACACATGCAAGAAATGCAAAGACAGGAGCGCAAGAACAAGTCTACTCAATATCAACTCAAAAATAGTGCTCTAATCTCTCTAAAATCACTGGAAGGCGTGGTTGCAGCATGTCAGGGTGTTGTGTAGCTCTTGAGGTGCTTGGGTGCAGAATGGAGGTGCCTAGGGGGCCTTTTATAGCACCAAGGGCCAGGAGCTGTTGCAACCTCCACAAGGAAGCTAGAAAACTTCCCTGTCTGTGGGCACACCGGACAATTCGGTGCCACACCGGACTATCCAGTGCACCACTAGACATCTGGCAGTAATGTTTGGCTGGCGATCTTATTGGTCGATTTCCTTTTCTGAGCATGCCAGTAGATTGTCTAGTGCGCCACCGAACATCGGCCATGTCAGCTAGCCGTTGGTGGCTGGCGCCCACCGGGGGAGAGAGTTGTTGGAGTCCATGCCCGGTGCACACTAGATAGACCGGTGATTTTTATAATAAAAATCCTGAGACCAGGGACTTCCTCCGTATCTCCCACCAGAGAGTCTGGTGCACCACCGGATAGTCCGGTGAGTCCCAAAGTGGCTCATGTTTGCTCTTTTGGCTTTTCTTGAGGGGTTCCCTAGCACTTAGACAACACATAGTTAGCTCATAAAACAATTGACTAAGTGTAGGAACCATACCCTTTCCACACATTTTTTCTTCAGGAGTGCAATATGCCCCAAGTTAAGTCCAAATATCACTTTTCTTGCATAAAAGGATTAGTAGCCAAACAAAGGTGCAAGAAACATAGTATAAGGTATGTGCAACTTATTCAAGTTCTTAAACCTCATGTTTATTTTCATTTACTCAAGTTTGCACTTTTGGCCTTCGTTTCCACTCATTTGAACTTGTTGTCTTCAATTTTATTTTGCTAGAACCTATGCTCATGCTCATATAAAGAGAGTTAGTCCAATATGGTGTGTTGAGCAGTTAATCAATAAAACAGGTAGAAATGGCCTAGTGTCACATTTCCCTTTCAATCTCCCCCTTTTTGGTGATTTATGACAACACACCTAATGCAACTCAAAAATACTAACTTGATTAAATATGAGCCAATATTTTCAAATTGAAGTCCAAACTAAAACCAATTGAGATATTCAAAGGATTTGGCATATTTGGATCATTTAGCGACCACTTGTTTTGAATTTTGCAATCAAACTCATTTTTCTAACTTTCTAAGTCAAAACACTTAGATTTTGCAATTCAAACCATTTAAAACTTTTGTTTTTATCATACTCCCAAAACTCCCCCTTTTTCTCATAAGATAACCATCCCACATAAGGGAGTAGTTTTTGTAACAAGAGGGCACTTCTTTGCTATCAAGAGGGTTTTGATAAAAAAGACAAGTTAAAAAACAAAAACTTTTAAAAATCTATCTGGTGGTTGATTCAGTTGCTTTGGCCTTTACTTTCTCCCCTTTGGCATTAAGCACCAAAACGGAGAAATTAGTAGCCTTTAACCTCATTGCCTCACCAAAACTAGCAAATGAAGAGCAAAAGGCAATTAAAAACTAGGGCAATTTGGAACAAAGTACATTGATACCGTTTTGCAGTTGAAACCTTTTCCTTTGTCCAAATCGACCTTTTCCCTTTCAATTGTCCTTAGAGACTATGTCAACACAACTCTAGCAAACACATTAGTCTCAAAGGGTCAAGTTGTAGCATATCCTTGCCCTAGAAATATGCATCAATGCACAAGGACTTGTGAGGTCCGGGGATGACAATCTATAATTTGAGAACAAAAATAAGCAATAAAATACAATAAAGCTTAAGAGAACATGATCAAAGACATATAAACACATGTATGATATAAGGCAATCCAAATTCCGCAAATCTAAGACTTTTAGCTCACTATGCAACTCACAAAACCTCCTCTCATCTAAAGGCTTGGTGAAGATATCGGCTAGATGGTGATCAGTGCTAACATGGCATATATCGATATCTCCAATTTGCCGGTGGTCTCTAAGGAAGTGATGCTAGATGTCTATGTGCTTAGTGCGGCTATGTTCAACGGGATTATCTGTCAAGCGGATCACACTCTCATTATCACATTGGAATGGGACTTTGCTCAGATTGTAGCTAAAGTCCTGGATGGTTTGCCTCATCCAAAGTAATTGCACGCGACACTAGCCTACGACAATATACTCAGCCTCGGTGGTAGATAGGGAAATGTAATTTTGTTTCTTTGAGCTCAAGACTGTCACACCCGGGTTTTAGGGGTCCAAAACCCAGGCGCGAAATAAACACCAGGTGTGCTGGGACCAAGTCTCACACATATGATGAATCATGGCACAGGATCGAATGTCACATCTTTACTACATAATAGGAGTTCTTTACAAAATAAATAAATAATTACATCATATGAAGACAACGATCCAGCAACACAAAGTTGACTGGGAGACAACGACCTAGACCTCTCACGAACTCATCACAACATCCTCCATGCGCCTCATCCCGCGGTACCTGTTCTTGACCTGTGGGGGGTGTGAGACAGCAAGAGTGAGCTCACATACATTCATAGCTCAACAAGTTATGGGGAATAATGTGCATGAACTCGCCAAAGGTGGGAGCTCATGTGTAGTGTAAGGCTTACCAAAGAGGATGGTTGAAGCTGAGCATTGTTTTTAAAGTTGGTCAAAATTTTATTAGCAATTACTAAATATAAGTAAATACCAACCCAGTTAAGTAGTAGAACAAAAGTAATAACAACACCTGTGATGCAATGAATATGACCAATTGAATTTAATTCCATAAATTAATCATGTGAGTATCCGAGCTACTCATGATCGTGAGCACGGCTAGTATACCAGTTTTACACTCTGCAGAGGTTGCGCATCTTTACCCATAAGTCAGGTTACCCCATCTGCCAAGAGAAGGCCAATCCCATACACCTCTACCAAGGAGGCGAGGAAGGGTAACACTACGAGGCCTTTACAAAGTTCCACTAACTTCAGAAAACCCGCTATAGTTTCTAGGAAGCTCCAATGCAGGGATCCCTCACCTGACCGCCATTGCAGCAAAATCAACCCAAGGACCTCCCTACACTGACCACTCCCCTACTGCCCTTGCCCCTTTCGGGTAAGGTAGTCCTCCACTAGCTTTCCTAATTAGTCAGCCAAGGGCGTCCCGTACCACCCTTATGGTAGCACTGTTTTCCAGGGTGGTTCTCCATGTTCCAATTAACATAATAATCTTATCATGAACAGTAAATAACAACTGATAATAAAAGTATAATCATGAATAATGTGTATCTCTATACCCAAAACCACATAAAGCAATAGCAGGTAATACCCAAAAATTCAGTGGTAAACAAGATATAAAGATAGTCAAACTAGGGTAACCTATTGGGTCCCATCAAAATTAACCTATGCAGATCATTATGATTAATCAAAACATGACTGGGTAAAAAGAAGTGATCAAGGGCATAACTTGCCTGGCACTTGAGATTCCAGGTACCAGGATGATCTTTAGATCCTCGTGACCTCACTGCTAGATGTAGCAAAACAAACAAATATGGTATAAACAAAATTAACATCACACCAAATATAAGAATAAACTATGTAATAATAATCTACATGTCGTAACGAGATCGTAGAAACAAGAACCACTAAATTCGGAGCTACGATTATTAAGTTATAAATTTCTAAAGTTATTTAATACCTAGAATAGAGTTATTCATGTGAATAATTTTAAATCAAGTTTCATGGTTAGACAGAGATACTAGGTGATAAACAATATTAATACAAAATTATTGCAACTAGAATGACTCAATTTGGAGTTAAAATGAATTAACTATGAATTTCACAAGTTTCTAGAATTATTTTTGTATTAAAAATCATTTTCTATAACTAATTTTCTATTTTTACTGTTCTCTGGACTGGGCGTCAAAAATAGAGGAACGCAGGGGTTAACTCGCAACATTTCCCAGACTCATATTCACCCCGCGTGGACGACGGGTTCAATTCTGTGAAAACCGAGGGGCTCATAAGTATGAATGCCATGCGAAGGGGTACGATTGAATGCCGACCATTGGATGTCGATCCTTTGGCCGAGATTAGATCGTGATCACGCCGAACCGGTATGCAAATTCGATCGCCCGCTCTAAGATCTATGGCCTAGATTCAACTAAGATGAGAACCAACCGTAGCCCTCCGATCACATTTCTACGGAATAGATTTAAAGAGTCGAAAGGTTATCGTCGATCTAATCACAGGCGTCCATTACGAATCCAACAGCCACAGACCCATCTTCTCTCCTACTTCACTATTGCCCAGCTACCCTCAGGTAGCGACAGCGTCGATTCTCAATCCGCAGCGGCGGCATCACTAGCGTTTAGGCGATCCGGGGACCCGGGCTCGATACTCGTAATTTCTTCGCAAAAGGTGGAGTGGAGGTCCAGGCAAATCTTACGGGAGGGTTCCACATTAGTGACGAATGCGGTGACGGTTTGTCCATAGCGCCTCGCGGCACCGCGACGGTGAGCAGGAGAACCGGACAAACGAGGGGGCAGAATCGAGCATGGATGGGTTCTACACGTGGAGCGGGTAGAGGCAAACTCGGAGGAGGTTTGCATACCGGTGAAAAATGGTTGGTGCCTGTTGACTATGTGTTGGTACTGTCTTTCGACAGCAAGGAGAACCAACACAGGCGAATGGAGACGGCAACAGGGCACTCGCGCGTGATGGCAAAAGCTCTGTTAATCTGGCCTCTCACGGGCACTGTGCGGGGGTATTTATAGGTACCCGAGTGCACGGCGCCTTGCGCTAAGGACGCATGTGCCCTCAGGTACCTAGTTTATCCCCAGAATATTCCTATAAAGCGGGGTTACAGGTTGTAATTACATGTACGCCTTTACAAATTAGGCCCGTAACACAACCGCGGCCACGCAGGGCCTGTTACAATGGGCCCGACCTCATGTGGGCCTCGGAGCCGACCGAGGCCGTGCCGTAGGGAGGCGTTGCCGCAGGCCTTCGTCTGGAGCCGAATCGAGCGAAGGGTCTCCATGTTGTCCCTGGTGTCGATCAAGCGAAGGGTGTCCCTGCCTGATTTGCTTGTCAGAGCGGGGGCTAAGCTGTGGAGACTTCGGGCGAAGGGTGGCGTTTCTGCCTTCGCTCCAACATTTGCCCTCCGAGGGACCAGTTCGACAAAGTCACCTGGTGCCGAAGACGTCGCTAGATGGCGGAGACGCTGCCCTCGCTCGAAGTGGTTCCGCGGGGGTTTTTGATGTGACCGTTGATGGACATCGTACTGTTGGACTGCGGGTTTTCCGAAGCGTCGCGCCCTGTGGGATTGCGGGTTTCCCGAGGAGCCGCGCCCTGCCTATAAAAGGGGGCGAGGGACGGCGCTGCTTGCACTTTGCCTTCCGCGCTCCGTGAAAACCCTAGCCGCCCGCCGTCTTTCTGCTCCTCTTCTTCTACTGCTCGCTTTGCTCCTCGGAGATCTGGCTCGAGTGAAGCAGACCGCCCGCCGCCGCCGACGGTACGTAGCAATGCCATCCTCTTCTTCTTCCGCCGACGCCACGCCGCCGGCCGCCGCCTCGTCTGAGGAGACGTTGAGTGGCGTGATGGTGGAGGAGCTGCGCGCGGGCGACTCTGTTGATTTTGGCGTGTCACGGATGACGTCGGCCCGCGTCGAAGAGATGCAGCGCTTGGGCTACTTTGGCGGCGGAGTCGCTCGTGCTCCGGGGACGGAGGAAGTCCCCGAGCCGGAGGGTGAGTTGGTTGTTTTTGAGGCGTTCTTCGTCGCCGGTCTCCGCTTGCCTGCGCACCGGTTTGTCGGCGAAGTCCTGCGTAGATTCAACGTGCAAATTCATCAGCTGACACCGAACGCCGTGGTGGCGCTGGCGAAGTATGTCTGGGCGACGACTTCGTACGGCGGACAGCCATCGGTTGAAGTTTTTGCGAAGAATTACTGCTTGCATTGGCAGAAGAGGGTGATTGAGGGCGGAGTTGCCCAGTTTGGGTCGTGCACATTCACGCCGAAGACCGGCAAGACCACGATGCCAGTAGTGGAGTTGGTTCCGTGCGCCCGCAACAAGTGGGGCAATTGGAATGAATTTTGGTTTTACGTTGCTGAGGCTACTGTCGAAGGCCATGAAGGACTGCCCGTATCTGAGATGTGCTCTCATTATTACTCTGCGTATCCGCACTTCGAAGTAGCAGAAGAGGATGCAGACGAAGGGGCCCTTCGATGCGCCGCCGGCCAGAGCAGTGGTCGAGATTTAGTTGAAGAGTTTGTGGCGTACGGGGTCTGGCCCTTGGCGCACGGCTGGGCGTTGGGCGAAGTGTGCCCTCGCCAGATGCCCTTTCACGGAGGAAGGGTGGTGCGAAGTCCTGCCTTCGCACTGAATTTGCGAAACCGTGACCCGGCCGCCTTTGTGCGTGATGCTGAGGACTTGGCGGTGCGGCTCGTGGGGCGGTACGTGGCGAGGACGGAAGGCCAGCGCAGCTTCGATATTCGCGGCTCAAATGAACGCTTGAACAGGGTCTTCGAATTGAATCAATTGCCGTACGACGGCTACCCTGGACAAGACGAAGCGGACCGCCGTGGGAAGAAGCCGGCGGTGGAGACTGGAGGCGACCCTGCGCTGACGGCCGCCCCCTCCTCAAAAAAGAGAAAATTAGGTACTGCGATGGGAGGAATCGGGGTGTCTGATAGTTTTGCTAGGGAGTTAATGAGGACGTGCGCGGCCCCGGGGGAGAGGATGTCTTCGCCCGAGCTCCGGGAGTCTTCGGCTCGGATGCTGAGGGTTACCGGGGGCTGCTGGCCTAGAAATGTTCCTGTCCCCTGCGCGGCTGAGGAAGACTGTTTTACATCTCGTATGGTTCGTCAGTGGAGGGTTTTTCCTTACGGGCGAAATATCGGTACTGTTGTGTGGGCAGTGATGGACAAGGATCGCCAAGGGGCCGCGCAAAAACGCCAGGCGACCGTAAGGATTCACGACGCCCGGCCGAAAAGGCAACGGGGAACGGCGAAGGCTGCGGCCTCCAGTGGAGGCAAGCCGCCGCTGGCGGCGAAGGCGGGCGACTCTGCGCCCAGCAAGGCGCCGGAGACAGCGGCGGGCGCCGGAGTCTCCAAGCCGACGAAGGTGGTGCCGCCGGCCAGCGGAGTGGCGGAGGCTGCGAAGGCGGCCCGAGCGTTGCCGCCGCCGGGCAAGCGCGTCGCCGACTTCGGCACCGACATTAGCGTGGACGATTATCTTGGGGGTAAGTCACCCGCCGCTCTTTTTTTTTTATTATTATTATTATTATTATTATTTTTTTTTTTTTTTTTTTTGATTGGCGATGCGCTACAGGGTCGGACGAGGGTCGGCTTGTTATAGCTGTGCCTGCCGGGGCAATCGCGGCGGCGAAGGGCGGGGCCCTTGGCGCCGGAGGCGAGGTGTCGGCCCTCGCGAAGGTCAGAGACGAGGCTGGCGCGGCGACCCGCCGGCTGAAGGGAGTGACGGAGGCGCTGAATCAGGCGACGGAGGCGCTGAGTCAGGTCCGCCGAGTTTTTTTTTTTTTTTTTTTTTTTTTTTTTTTTTTTTTTTACGGCCATGGCCTTACGTGTTCTCTGCAGGTGGCCGACTTCACCAGCCGCACTGCGTCGGGGGCGCTCACGGCGGCCTTATCTGCCGAAGTCGAGAGACTTCGGACGCAACATGCTGACGCTGTCCGTGAGAAGTCTGCCTCCGACAGCAAGTGTCGTAAACTGGCGGACAAGGTGGCCGCCTTGGAAGAAGAAAAGGCTGATCTCCGGCGCCAGCTGGCGGAGGAGAGGAGGGAGGCCAACGAGGCCGTCGCCAAAGAGCAGGCCGCGCAGGCGGAGGCTAGGCTGGCACGGGCGGAGGCCAACCTTGCCAAGGGGCTCGCCGAGGACCTGCGGGGGCGGCTCACCGCTCTGGAGAGCCGCACGAAGGGGGCCGAAGCCGCGGCACGGACGGAGGCCGAACGGACGCGCACGCAGCTTATGGCCACATACCGCGAGCTGGGTGCGCGGACTGGTGACTTCGTGGTGCCGGAGCGAGAGGCCGGACTTCGCTGCTTGAAATGGGTGCAAGAGGAGCTGCAGGAGCTCCCCACTGTCTTGGCTGGATTAATGTCGTTCGCCTCCCTGGTTACCTGCGAGGGGGCAATGAACGCACTCTCTCGCGAAGGGTGCCGGCACTATGAGGCCTTCGACCAGGCAGATGAAGATTTTGGGCGAGACATCTATAAGGTCGAAGACCCCGTGGTGAAGGAGTCCGCCGGCGCCCTCTATGATCGGATGTGGGGTCTGTATGGCGGTGAAGTGGTCAGGGAGCGGGCCGAGGCTGCGAGGGCTCAGGTAACGTTGTCGTTTGTTTGGCGTTTGCTGGATGTGGTCTGTGCGTGTGTTTGCTGACTTTTTGTATGTTTTGTTTTAGGCGGAGCGAGGCGAGCGGGTGGACGATTTTGGAGCACTGAACGACGCCCTGCCTGACCCGGAGCCGGCCCCGGAGACTACGGGAGACGCACCAGGCGCCCCCACATCTGCTGCGACAGTTGAAGACCTGCCCACGAAGGTGGCCGAAGGCGCTCCCGATGCCCTCGCGGCAGCCGCGCCGACCGTCGAAGAGCCGACGGCGGAGGCGGTGGGAAGAATGGCGGGAGCGGCGGCGGAGACAACGGCGGAGTTGCCCGCCGCGTCAGGGCCCTCGCAGGTGGCATAGCGGTTGTCTAGGGTTAGGAAATTTTGGATGTTTGTACTGAACTTTGGTTGCTGCGCAGGTTCAAGATTTTGGGCCTGCGCACGCAACCACTGCTACTGAGTTTTTGGCGGCCTCGACCGCGGAAGATGGTAATCAATATAGTGGGTCTGCATCTGAGTTTTTTGACTTTGCTGACTCCGGGAGCTCGGTTGAGTGGACTGAGGAGTCGTCGGAGGAGAATTTGGATTATTTTACGGCCTTGGACGTGGCCGCGGCGGAGGCCGCGCCACACGCCGCGGACGCGTCGGACGCGCCAGGCCCTAGCGCCGGGCGCCGTCGACGAAGGGCGGTTGCAAAACGTAGGGTTAGCGCGGAGGAGCGGGCTTTGCTTCGTGTGAGTGGGGCCGGTCGGCAGGAACTGTTGTCTCTGCCGACCGCCGAGGGTGTAGGTGAGGGGGAACTGCGAAGGCTTTTTGCGGGTGAGGAGCTCAGGATAATGTTATTTAATTATAGGGAGATGGGAATTATTCCTAAAGTTGAACCGATGTAGAGTGTGGTGTCATCGCTTGTGTATGTAGAGTCTTGTATGGTGGAATTGTGTGCCCTCGCGTGCATGTGTGTGAAGGCATTTTGTACTAACTGATTCGTTCGGCTGCGCTGTACTTGGTTGATTATAATTGGTCTTGGCGTGAATGGTTCGATGTTGTCGTTTCGGCCGTTGTTGTGCTAGCCCACGTGTACCCTTAAGTGTCTTCTGCACCTATAGTCTTCGGTTTTCTCGTACTTGCTGTGTTGAACCGGTTGCGCCCTTGGGCGACTTCGGCGCGGATAATCGCGATAGACTTAAATTTTTTTTTTTTTTTTTTTTTTTTCGCACTTGTTGTGCTAATCCGGCTGCACCCGTAGGCGACTTCGGCACAGATAGTCTTCGCGATAGACTTAAATTTTTTCCCGCACTTGTTGTGCTAATCCGGCTGCACCCGTAGGCGACTTCCGCACGGATAGTCTTCGCGATAGACCTCGATTTTTCTTCGCACTTGTTGTGCTAATCCGGCTGCACCCTTAGGCGACTTTTGCACGGATAGTCTTCGCGATAGACTTTGGTTTTTTCCGCACTTGTTGTGCTAATCCGGCTGCACCCGTAGGCGACTTCCGCACGGATAGTCTTCGCGATAGACTTAAATTTTTTCCGCACTTGTTGTGCTAATCCGGCTGCACCCTTAGGCGACTTCGGCACGGATAGTCTTCGCGATAGACTTCGATTTTTTTCCGCACTTGTTGTGCTAATCCGGCTGCACCCGTAGGCGACTTCCGCACGGATAGTCTTCGCGATAGATTTCGATTTTTTCCGCACTTGTTGTGCTAATCCGGCTGCACCCGTAGGCGACTTCCGCACGGATAGTCTTCGCGATAGACTTAAATTTTTTCCGCACTTGTTGTGCTAATCCGGCTGCACCCGTAGGCGACTTCTGCGCGGATTTGTCGCACGCGAGGGTAGCTAGCGCTTAGCCTCGCGGTGACCTCGTGGTGGTCGAATGTCGAAGACCGTCAATACGGTCTTTTTCGACGCATGTCTTTTTGCGGGGGATTTTTTACGCATATATTACATGGCTCCGCCTCGTTAAAAACCTCACCCCCCGGGAGGAAAAGAGTGCGGGCCGGTGCAAGATTGTTTTTGCAAATTACAAGGGCGAAGACAGCCCTGAAGAATCAAACAAAAAATTTGCGGAGGTTGTCAATGTTCCAGGAATGCTCCAGGTCCTCGCCGGTTTGTGTTGTGAGCCTGTATGCGCTGGGGGAGGCCTTCGTCTTGACGATGAAAGGGCCCTCCCACCTGGGCTCCAGCTTGCCCCTTGACTCCGTCCGAGCTGTCCGAATGAGCACGAGGTCCCCCTCGCTGAACTCCCTCGGGGTGACTGAGTGGTCGCGCCATGCTTTGGTCTGGGCTTGATACTTGTTCAGAGCTTGTAGGGCGAAGACACGGTCTCCGTCGATGAGATCCTTTGAAGTCGGCTCGTCCACATCTGGGACGGCTGACGGGACCGTTCGCGGGGACCCGTGCTTTATTTCCTGCGGGGTCATGGCCTCCGATCCGTATAACAGACGGAAAGGAGTGAACCCGGTCGCCCTGCACTCAGTCGTGTTTAGTGCCCAGACTGCCTCAGGTAAGAAATCGCTCCATTTGCCCTTTTTTTCATCGAGGAGCATTTTTTTGATAGCTGTGAAGATTTTTCCGTTGGCGCGCTCCACGACCCCGTTGGACTGCGGATGGTAGACTGAGGCGAAGGCAAGCTTGGTGCCAATGGAGAAACAGAAATCCTTGAAGTCTTGGTTATCAAACTGTTTGCCGTTGTCGACCGTTAACTCGGACGGTACTCCGAAGCGGCAAACGATGTTCTGCCAGAAGAATTTCTGGGCAGTCTTCGATGTTATTGCGGAGACAGCCCGTGCCTCGATCCATTTGGTGAAGTACTCGACCGCGACGAAGGCGAACTTGAGGTTCCCCTGAGCGGTGGGCAGGGGTCCAACAATGTCGAGACCCCAGCGCTGGAGAGGCCATGTGTGGGCGATCAGCTTTGTGTACTGCGAAGGGCCGCCTGGTCGAGGAGAGAACTTCTGGCAGGCTTCGCAGGACCGAGTGACCCGATTCGCGGCGCAAATCATTGCTGGCCAGTAGAAACCCTGGCGGATTACCTTAGCAGCTAGGGCCCTTGGGCCCGCGTGCGAGCCGCACGTGCCACTGTGGACTTCACGTAGGATCTGCATGCCTTCGGCCTCGGTGACGCACTTAAGCATTGGTTGGCTGACTCCTTTTTTGTATAGCTGGCCTTCAATCAGAGCGAAGTCCCGGCTTCGATGTCTGAGGCGCTTGGCCTCACTGATGTCAGCCGGGTGATAATATCCCTGTAGGAACAGGGTAATGGGTGCTCGCCAGTCTTCGGTCATGATGAGGTTGACTGTACGGTGGCCCTCGATGTCGTTGGTTATATGGAGCCCTTCGGGGCTCCGGACTGCGGGCGTGCCGATGACGTGGAAGAACACGTCGGAGGGCAGAGTTTCGCCCCTGGCCGCGGCCTTGGCCAACGCGTCGGCCTCCTCATTCTTGGCCCGGTCCACATGCTGCACGGTGAACCCCTTGAACTGTCTCTCAAGACTTCGGATGGCCGCGAGGTACTGCATGAGCGCGGGGTCCTTGGCTGCATAGTCTTTGTCGACCTGGCCGGCAACTACCTTGGAGTCTGTTTTGATGATGCAAGTGGTGACTCCGAGGGCCCTCAGCTTGCGGAGGCCGAGGATGACTGCTTCGTACTCTGCTATATTATTTGTGCACCTGTCGGATTCCAGATTGAAGCTGAGTCGTGCTGCATATCTGTGCTTGACTCCGACTGGTGATGTTATGATTGCAGCGACGCCTGCCCCCGCATGGCACCATGCGCCATCGCAATGGATCGTCCAGACCTTCTCTGTGGTCGGGTCCGGCTGTGTTGCTGGCCCGGTCCAGTCGACGACGAAGTCTGCCAGGACTTGTGATTTGATGGCTGTCCTGGGCTCGAAACTGATGTGGTAGCCGGAGAGTTCGGCTGCCCACTTGGCGATCCTTACCGATGCCTCCGGGTTTCTAAACAGTTCGCCGAGCCCTCTATCTGAGGTGACACGGACCTTGAATGCTTCAAAATAATGGCGCAGCTTGCGCGAGGACATAACGACTGCGTAGGCGATCTTCTCCAGCTCTGTCATGTTGCATTTGGACGGAGTCAGGACCTCGGAGACGTAATAAACAGGGCACTGTCTGACAGCGCCTTCGACTGTCTGCTCCTGCACTAGTGCCGCGCTGACCGCGTGCGGCGAAGCCGCGACATAGAGCAATAAGGGGAGCGAGGAGTCGGGGCTCGTGAGGGTGGCCAGCTCCGTTAAGTACTGCTTTAATGAGGCGAAGGCCGCTGCTTGCTCCGGCCCCCAAGCGAAGTCTTTTGCGCCGCGGAGAGTTTTGAGGAAAGGAAGACTTCGCTCGGCCGACCTGGAAATGAATCTGTTGAGAGCAGCCAATCTGCCTGTCAGACGCTGGACATCCCTGGTGGACTGTGGAGGCGACATGTCGATGATGGCCTGGATCTTGGTTGGGTTGGCCTCGATGCCGCGGTGTGACACCAGGTAGCCCAATATCTTGCCCTGGCGAACACCGAAAACGCACTTTTCCGGGTTTAAGCGGAGTCGTGCGTCTCGCATGTTTGCGAATGTCTCGGCCAGGTCGGCGAGGTGGTCCTCCTTATTTTTGCTGGCGACGACGATGTCGTCCACATATGTAAATATATTTCTGCCGACCTGGCCCTCGAGTACTGTTTTGGTGAGTCTGGAGAATGTGGACCCGGCGTTCTTGAGACCCTCCGGCATTCTGATGAAGCAATAGGTGCCGAAGGGTGTTATGAAACTGGTGCTGGCCTTGTCTTCCTCCTTCATGTATATCTGGTGATAGCCGGAGAAGCAGTCGAGGAGAGACATGACCTCGCAGCCGGCCGCGCTATCGACTATTTTGTCGATCCGCGGCAACGGGAAATTGTCTTTTGGGCAGGCCTTATTGAGACTGGTGAAGTCTATGCACATCCGCCATTTCCCGCTTTTTTTCTGCACCATTACAACATTGGAGAGCCATGTGGGATAAGCCACTGGCTCAATAAATTTAGCCTCTAGGAGGCGGTGCACCTCCGCCTTGGCGGCCTCTGTCTTTTCATCGGACATTTTGCGAAGCTTTTGCTTTCTTGGTCGCACCGAGGGGTCGATCCCCAGACCGTGCTCGATTATGGATCGGCTGACTCCGACCAGGTCGAGGGCGGACCAGGCGAAGACATCTTTATTTTTGGCCAGGCAGCAGAGAAGCTTCTCTTCTTCATGCGGGGTAAGGTCTTCGCTGATGGTGACTGTCTGCTTGGGCGTGGCCTGATCGAGGGGGACAGTCTTGGTCCCATCCTGACTCTGCAACTGAGCCTTGGCGTGCTGCTTGTCAGTGGGGCTGGCGGGCGCAGGAACCTCGCACTGTGTCGTGAGGCAGTGCACGTTCCTCTGACCAGGCACGAAGTCCCGCTCTATGTTGCGCGCAGCTTGCTGGTTACCGCGGACCGTAATTACGCCCAGAGGGCCTGGTATCTTCATGCACAAATACAGTCCGTGGATGGCAGCTTCAAACTTATTGATGGAGCCCCGACCCATGATGGCGTTGTATGGATATACCATATCCACGATGTCAAAAGTCACTTGCTCGCTTCGGGCATTAGGTGCTACACCGAAGGAGAGGGGCAACTCTATTTTGCCGACGGGGAAGGTGCCCTTGCCGCCGAAGCCATACAACGGGTTGTCCGAAGGCTTGAGCAGGCTGTGGCTGATGCCCATGCGATCGAAGGCATGGAGGAAGATGATGTCCGCCTGGCTGCCGTTGTCGACGAGGACCTTGTGCAGGTCCCAGCCTGCCACGCTGCAATTGATGACCATGGCATCGCAGTGGGGGGCACTGCGCAAGTCGACGTCCCGTGCGTCGAAGGTGAGCGGTATGTGGGACCACTTCGTCTGCACAACTGGGCCCGTGACAGCGACATGGTTTACGCTGCGGTAGTGGTCCCGCTTCTGCCGCTTGGTGTCGAAGTCGGTGCTGGACCCCCCAGTTATCATATGAATGACTCCGCGATAAGGTTGATCAGCGAAGTCTTCCTGTTTTGGGGCGTGGGGGATGTTTTGTTGTTGCTGGTGTGGTGGTGGAGGCGGAGGATGTACGATTTGTACTTCCTGATGATGTTGGTAAGCGTGGTGCGGTGGATGCGGGGCGGGAGCGTGGATATATGGTGGAGGGGGTGGCTGGTAATTATGCGCGACAATTCTGGGGTTGTCGGCTGGCTGCGCCCTCGCCATTCTGTCTCTGGTGGCCTTTACTTCGGGGCAGTCTTTAGTTTGGTGGGCGCAGTCTTCGCCATGGAAAAGGCAGTAAAATCGGCGCGGCGGAGGGAGTGGCTGCGCACGCCCTCGGCCCCTGCCGCGAGTTCCACTTCCGCGGCCCTGGGGGGGATATTCTTGGCGACGAAGGGGGTCAGCGGCCGGCTGCTGGTTGGCGATGTTGTGCACTTGCTGCTGACCGCGGCCATCCCGACCGGAGTCTGGCTGCGGAGTCCTTGTCCACGTGCGGCTGGACTGCGGAGCATCTTTTGGCTTCCGCTGGGACTCAATCTTGCGCTGGTGGAGCTCCTCGGACCTGGCGTACTTTTCAAACAGCTGGTATAACTCTTGGAGGTTCTTGGGCGGGTCCCTGATGCAATGGCTGTACAGGACGCCAGCGCGAAGACCACTGATAGCATAGTGGATGGCAATCTGGTCATCGACGGAGGGTAACTGTGACTTGAGGGTCAGGAATTTGCGGTAATATTCCCTCAGGGTCTCCTTCTCTAGCTGCTTGCAGAGCGAGAGCTCGGCCAGGGCGTCGGTGTCCGGGCGGTACCCCTGGAAGTTGAGGAGGAACTTGTCCCGGAGACTTCTCCAGGAATCGATGGACAACGGGGGCAACCTGGTGAACCAGGTGAGCGCGGGGCCCTCGAGGGCGATGATGAAGGACTTCGCCATTGTGGCGTCGTCCCCTCCGGACGATGCGACGGCGACCTGGTAACTCATTATGTATTGAGCCGGGTCGGTGCTGCCGTTGTACTTGGGGTAAGTCCCAGCCCGGAAGTTAGCTGGCCACGGCGTCACTTGCAGGTGAGGCGCCAGGGGGCTTCGCTCATCGAGATAGTTGACCCCTTGGAATGGCGCGGCGTGCTGGAAAGTGAAGTCGCGCTGGGGGAAACGCGGGTCCTCCGGTTGTGCGCGGTGTTGCAGGGGTGGCCCATGCTGCAGGCCGGGGTGGCCCTCGCGCGTGTCTTCGTTTTGTGCGCGCTGCTGGAGGGATGATTCGTGCCGCGGGCTGAGGTGGCCTTCGCGCTGCATCAGCGCGATCTCCCGCTCGAGTTCCTGGGCCTTGAGTTCTTCGTCGCGGATCATCTGCCGCACTTTGGCGAGTGCGGACACACGCTGGCGCTTGGCCTCCAGTATCTCCTTCTGCCTCTGGAGGTTGCGGTTCTTGAGGCGCAGGGCGCGCAGCTGTAGTTGTTCCTCTGCCGAGATGCCGAGGACCTCACCGTCCTCGGCGAGGTCCGCGCCCTCCGGTTGTGCGAAGCCTGAGGGAGGTGCGAAGCCTGAGGGTTGTCCCTCGGGGTTGCAGGTGCGGAGGGTGTCGTCTTCGGTGGCCTCTTGGTGGGTGGATTGGGTGAGGGCGAGGGCCTTGCCCTTTCTGGCGGCGAGCAGTGCTGCCTTCGCAGCCTCGTCAGCCTTCGGGTTAGCTCTCTTGGGTGCCATCGCGGGTGGTTGTCTCGTAGCACGAACGGTGGGCGCCAAATGTTGGTACTGTCTTTCGACAGCAAGGAGAACCAACACAGGCGAATGGAGACGGCAACAGGGCACTCGCGCGTGATGGCAAAAGCTCTGTTAATCTGGCCTCTCACGGGCACTGTGCGGGGGTATTTATAGGTACCCGAGTGCACGGCGCCTTGCGCTAAGGACGCATGTGCCCTCAGGTACCTAGTTTATCCCCAGAATATTCCTATAAAGCGGGGTTACAGGTTGTAATTACATGTACGCCTTTACAAATTAGGCCCGTAACACAACCGCGGCCACGCAGGGCCTGTTACAATGGGCCCGACCTCATGTGGGCCTCGGAGCCGACCGAGGCCGTGCCGTAGGGAGGCGTTGCCGCAGGCCTTCGTCTGGAGCCGAATCGAGCGAAGGGTCTCCATGTTGTCCCTGGTGTCGATCAAGCGAAGGGTGTCCCTGCCTGATTTGCTTGTCAGAGCGGGGGCTAAGCTGTGGAGACTTCGGGCGAAGGGTGGCGTTTCTGCCTTCGCTCCAACACTATGGTGTGGGTACACCCCGGCGATGATCCGCCGACTACAGCGAGCAATTCAGGCTTACCGCGAAGCCCGCGACGGTCGTAATTTTCCCTGAACAGGAGAAACACACGATCACGAATTCCCCCCTCGCGAGCAACGAACCGAGTCCAACCATCCCAGCCCCGCGCACGAAGAAGATCCACACCGCCGCTCTCCATCTCTCTCCCTTTCCTGGCGTCCATGGCTCGGTTCAGCGAGATAGATGGGGGAGCGCAGGCGGCTGGTTATACAGTCCCGAGAGATCGAGTCCAGGGGCCGCGTGTTCCACGGCGAGGAGATCGGCAGGAGGCTGTTGCACCAATTTCGTAGGGTTGTTACGAGCAACGGCCATATCCATGACCGTGGAGAAGAGAAGTCCAACGCCTGGGCCCCACATGTCATTGCCATGGAGTTTAGGTGGGCTATTGGCAAAGTTACTGCCAGATGGGACCCGGCCCACAGTGTGGCCACGCGCGCGGGGGATGGTGGACTGGGCCGGCGCAAGGAGGTAAGTGGAGATGGGCCGAGAAGGTGAGTGGAGAGGTGGTTCAGCTTGAGTACTTTTGGCACATGAGTACGAATTTACTTAATTCTTTTCTGAATTCCCCTTTTTTTATTTATATTTGAATCTCTAATTTACAAATTCAATCTAAATTCAAATTTGTGTTTAAGTTTGACATATCTAAATGCACAAGCAATAAAATCCCCGCATGATGCAAGATTTATTTTAATGATTAATTTGGGTTGACCCATCTAAAGATAGTGTTCGAGAAAGGAGGATTCATTTATAACCAATTAGTTTGAAAATCACACATTTTTGTGTTTGGAGTTCAAATTTTAATTTCTAGTTTCCAATCGAAATTTTGAGTTATTAAAATTTTAGAGTTATCATTCTAGTAGAAGATAATGGGAAGTTCCTATAGCAAGGTATTTTAATCCAAATACTTTAAAGGGTACTCTTAAATACCTAACTTATAAAGGAAGGATTAGATTGCATATTTTTAAAGAGATTAGTTTAACTATTTTAAACAAATTAAATTTCCCCCTTATCTTTCTTTTCATTAATTGAGTATGCACAAAGGTAAGAAAATCTAATAACTCCCACAATACTAACATATAAGTATAATTATTTATTTTTCTTGTTATTTTTCTCTTGCACAGATTTTGGGCTTTACAAATCCTACCCCCTTAACAGAAATCTCGAGGATACCCCCCTTAATAGAAATCTCGTCCTCGAGATTAGTAAGAAAAAGGGTTGGTTTATAATTCAACTTTTTAGTCTATAATTGTTTCTAATATCCACAGTCACATTGCTTTTTTCCTTTTTAGTCAATAGTGGGTGATTGAGAGAGCATAGGTGTACAACTACTTATTATGTAGAATATAAGTTGGACAGGTTAAGGCAAGAAAGATTATGGCGAGGAAAAGAATTTATCCAATATGTTTAAGTCTTGATTCATCTCGAGATTCACTTGGACTGTTACATCCTTCCTTGTCGATATTGATCTTTTGTTCTCCAGCCTTGGTCTCATTGATTTGAGGTTAGCGTATATCATATGGTTAAGATAGATATAGATGAAACAGACTACATGATGTAGGTCAAAAGTTTGTTTTAGGTGGGGGTTGATAGATTATGCAATCCATCATTACTCTATTGGTTGGTTTGGCTCTTCTGCTCATGGTTGAGTAGGTCTGTCGTTCTTAATTTAGGACAGAGAGTTAAAACATGTTTTATAGGAGTAGAGACTCATTCATTTTACCAACATTATCCTTCTTGTTAAGAAACTTACATTAGATTAGCTCAACTTAAGGGTAGCCTTTGTTAGGTTAGATTAATCTATCACATTAGATCAGATCTAGAATAAATTGATATGACTATTTTAGACTAGATAGGATCTAAATAAATTTTAGATTAGCTCATGGTTGTTATTCTAGAGTGGAATAAATATGCTAATTAGGGCAAGATGAATCCATAAGGATAAGGTAGAATCTTTTGAGATTAGTTAGATCTATTAGGATAGATATATTATAATTTGGATAAGTTAGGATCTTTTGAGATAAGATGGATCTATGAGTGTAGGATAGAATCTTTTAAGATGAGATGGATATGGTTTGGCTAGATACTTTAATGAGGGATAATCTAGTTTGTCTAGTTACTTTTATAAACATTTTTTCTATATGTATATGTAGATGCAATTGTGGACATTACTCCACAACTCATCACACTCAATCAAAGATCCAAATCAGACAATATCATAAGAGTAAACATTCAAGCATACAAATATTTATGAAAATAGTTTTGATTTGTTCCTAAGAGTAGGTCTCATATTCCTAAAGGTCACTTTAGGTACGGGATTTCAAAGTGTGAAATCCACATTTGTCTTTAGAAGAAAAAGGTAAGAATAATCAGAGTAAAGCGGAAATAGATGAGAAAAGATTAAGAAAAGTTTAGAAAAGAGTCAGAGTAGCAAAGGTAAGTAGATAATGGTTGTCCAGGTCTATCTAGGTTTTGTCCTACAGTCAACATTCCACTAATACCACTTCTATCACACCCGGGTTTTAGGGGTCCAAAACCCGGGCGCGAAATAAACATCAGGTGTGCTGGGACCAAGTCTCACACATATGATGAATCATGGCACATGATCGAATGTCACATCTTTACTACATAACAAGAGTTCTATACAAAATAAATAAATAATTACATCATATAAAGACAACGATTCAACAACCTAAAGTTGACTAGGAGACGACGGCCTAGACCTCTCACGAACTCATCACAGCATCCTCCATGCGCCTCATCCTATGGTACCTGTTCTTGACCTGTGGGGGGTGCGAGACAGCAAGAGTGAGCTCACATACGTTCATAGCTCAACAAGTTGTGGGGAATAATGTGCATGAACTCGCTAAAGGTGGGAGCTCATGTGTAGTGTAAGGCTTACCAAATAGGATGGTTGAAGCTGAGCATTGCTTTTAAAGTTGGTCAAAATTTTATTGGAAGTTACTAATATAAGTAAATACCAACCCAGTTAAGTAGTAGAACAAAAGTAATAACAACACTTGTGAAGCAATGCATATGACCAATTGAATTTAATTCCATAAATTAATCATGTGAGTTCCGAGCTGCTCATGACCGTGAGCATGGCTAGTATACCAGTTTTACACTCTGCAGAGGTTGCGCATCTTTACCCACAAGTCATGTTACCCCATCTGCCAAGAGAAGGCCAATCCCATACACCTCTACCAAGGAGGCAAGACAGGGTAACACTATGAGGCCTTTACAAAGTTCCACTAGCTTCAGAAAACCCGCTACATCACCTGACTGCCATCACAGCAAAATCAACCCAAGGACCTCCCTACACTGACCACTCCCCTACTGCCCTTGCCCCTTTCGGGTAAGGTAGTCCTCCACTAGCTTTCCTAATTAGTCAGCCAAGGGCGTTCCATACCACCCTTGTGGTAGCACTGTTTTCCCGGGTGGTTCTCCATGTTCCAATTAACATAATGATCTTATCATGAACAGTAAATAACAACTGATAATAAAAGTATAATCATAAATAATGTGTATCTCTATACCCAAAACCACATAAAGCAATAGCAGATACTACCTAAAAATTCAGTGGTAAACAAGATATAAAGATAGTCAAACTAGGGTAACCTATTGGGTCCCATCAAAGTTAACCTATGCAGATCATTATGATTAATTAGAACATGATTCGGTAAAAAGAAGTGATCAAGGGCATGACTTGTTTAGGACTTGAGATTCCAGGTACCAGGATGATCTTCAGATCCTCGTGACCTCACTACTAGAAGTAGCCATACAAACAAACATGGTATAGACAAAACTAACATCACACCAAACATAAGAATAAACTACGTAATAATAATCTACGCGTCGTAATGAGATTGTAGAAACAAGAACCACTAAATTCGGAGCTACGGTTATTAGGTTATGAATTTCTGAAGTTATTTAATACCTAGAATAGAGTTATTCATGTGAATAATTTTAAATCAAGTTTCATGGTTAGACAGAGATACTAGGTGATAAACAATATTAATACAAAATTATTGCAACTGGAATGACTCAATTTGGAGTTAAAATGAATTAACTATGAATTTCACAAGTTTCTAGAATTATTTTTGTATTAAAAATCATTTTCTATAATTAATTTTCTATTTTTACTCTTCTCTGGACTGGGCGTCAAAACAGAGGAACGCAGGGGTTAACTCGCAACATTTCCCAGACTCATATTCACCCCGCGTGGATGGCGGGTTCAATTCTGTGAAAGCCGAGGGTCTCATAAGTAAGAATGCCATGCGAAGGGGTACGGTTGAATGCCGACCATTGGATGTCGATCCATCGGCCGCGATTAGATCGTGATCACACCGAACCGATATGCAAATTCGATCGCCCGCTCTAAGATCTACGGCCTAGATTCAACTAAGATGAGAACCAACCGTAGCCCTTCGATCACATTTCTACGGAATAGATTTAAAGAGCCGAAAGGTTATCGTCGATCTAATCACAGGCGTCCATTACGGATCCAACGGCCGTGGACCCATCTTCTCTCCTACTTCACTATCGCCCAGCTACCCTCAGGTAGCGGCGATGATTCTCAATCCACGGCGGCGGCATCACTGGTGTTCAGGCGATCCGGGGACCTGGGCTCGATACTCACAATTTCTTCGCAAAAGGTGGAGAGGAGGTCCAGGCGAACCTTACGGGAGGGTTCCACATTGGTGACAAATGCAGTGACGGACTATCCACAGTGCCTCGCGGCACCGCGACGGTGAGCAGGAGAATCGGACGAACAAGGGGGCGGAATCGAGCATGGATGGGTTCTACACGTGGAGCAGGTAGAGGCGAACTTGGAGGAGGTTTGCATACCAGTGAAAAATGGCTGGCGCCTGTTGACTATGGTATGGGTACACCCGGCGGTGATCCGCCGACTATGGCGAGCAATTCAGGCTCACCGCGAAGCCCGTCATAGTCGCAATTTTCCCCGAACAGGAGAAACGCATGATCACGAATTTCCCCTCGGCGAGCAATGAACCGAGTCCAACCATCCAAACCCCGCGCGCAAAGAAGATCCGCAGCGCCGCTCTCCATCTCTCTCCGTTTCCTAGCGTCCATGGCTCGGTTCGGCGAGATAGATGGGGGAGCAGGGGTGGCTGGTTATATAGTCCCGAGAGATCGAGTCCAGGGGTCGCGGATTCCACGGCGAGGAGATCAGCAGGAGGCTGTTGCACCAAGTTCGCTGGGTTGTTACGAGCAGCGGCCATATCCATGACCGTGGAGAAGTGAAGTCCGACGCCTAGGCCCCACATGTCATTGCCATGGAGTTTAGGTGGGCTATTGGCAAAGTTACTGCCAGATGGGACCCGACCGACAGTGTGGCCACGCGCGCACACAGGATAGTGGACTGGGCCGGCGCAAGGAGGTAAGTGGAGATGGGCCGAGAAGGTGAGTGGAGAGGTGGTTCGGCTGAGTACATTCGCCCATGAGTACGAATTTGCTTTATTCTTTTTGAATTCTCCTTATATATATATTTGAATCTCTAATTTACAAATTCAATCTAAATTCAAATTTGTATTTAAGTTTGACATTTCTAAATGCACAAGCAATAAAATACCCGCATGATGCAAGATTTATTTTAATGATTAATTTGGGTTGACCCATCTAAAGATAGTGTTCGAGAAAGGAGGATTCATTTATAACCAATTAGTTTGGAAATCACACATTTTTGTGTTTGGAGTTCAAATTTTAATTTCTAGTTTCCCATCGAAATTTTGAGTTATTAAAATTTTAGAGTTATCATTCTAGTAGAAGATAATGGGAAGTTCCTATAGCAAGTTATTTTAATCCAAATACAAAGGGTACTCTTAAATGCCTAGCTTATAAAGGAAGGATTAGATTGCATATTTTTAAAGGGATTAGTTTAGCTATTTTAAACAAATTAAATCCCCCCTTATCTTTCTTTTCGTTAATTGAGTATGCACAAAGGAAAGAAAATCTAATAATTCCCACAACACTTACATATAAGTATACTTACTTATTTATCTTGTTATTTTTCTCTTACACAGATTTTGGGCTTTACAAAGACACCAGGGACCTCTCTAAAAACTGACATGTCCCTGATGTGCTCTTCCTATCTACCTTGCACCCGGTATAATCGGAGTCCGAGGTGAGGTGTATGAACTAAATACCTTAAAATTCACTTCACGACCACAAGGTAACTTTCCTTGGGATCGGATTGAAATCTAGCACACATGCAAACTGAAAGCATCATATCTGGTCTACTTGCACATAAATAAAGCAAGGAACCTATCACAGACCGGTATACCTTTTGATCTACGGACATACCTCTCGCGTTGAGGTACAAGTGCCTGTTTGTCCCCATTAGTATCTTGATGGGATTTGCGTCCTTCATCCCAATTTTTTGAGAAAATATTGTGTGTACTTCGTTTGGGAGACGAAGGTGTCGTAGTTGAGTTGTTTTACTTGAAATCCTAGAAAGTATGTCAGCTCGCCCATCATAGACATCTCGAACTTTTGCATCATCATCCTACTAAACTCCTCACAAGACTTTTGATTAGTAGAACAAAATATTATGTCATCGACATATATTTGGCATATAAACAAATCATCATCACATGTCTTAGTGAAAAGAATGGGATCAACTTTTCCGACCTTGAAAGCATTAGAAATGAGAAAATCTCTAAGCCTGTAGAGCACCTTAGAGAGCTTGTAAACATGGTCAGGATACTTGTCATCCTTGAAGCTAGGGGTTGCTCCACGTACACCTCCTACTTGATTGGTCCATTGAGGAAGGCACTCTTTACGTTCATTTGAAAGATCTTGAAAGAATGGTGAGCAGCATAGGCTGATAAAATGCGAATAGATTCTAGTCCACCTGCAAGAGCAAAAGTATCCTCAAAATCCAAAGTTGTGACTTGGGCATAACCTCTTGTCACTACCCCATACTCGTCTTGCTTGTTGCAGAACACCCACTTGGTTCCCACAACATTTTTCTTTGGACGTGGTACCAAGCTCCAGGCTTCATTTCTCTTGAAGTTGTTGAGCTCTTACTGCATAGCCATCACCCAGTCCGGATCCTATAAGGCTTCTTCTACCCTATAAGGCTCAATAGAAGAAACAAAGGAGTAGTGCTCACAAAAATTAGCAATATGTGAACGAGTCGTTACTCCCTTGCTGATGTCACCTAGGATTTGGTCCACCAGATGATATATTTGTATGGTAGCGTGGACTTGGACATGAGGTGCATGTGGTACGTCTTCTTCTTCTTTGTCTTCTTGTTCATGCGCTTCCCCTTGATCCATGATATCATCTTGAGGAACCTGTTCAAGACCTTGACTTGGGGTTTGCGTCATTGTTGAGGAAGAAGGTTGATCTTGTTCTTGTTGTTCCTGCGGTCGTACATCTCCTATCGCCATAGTTCTTATTGTAGCCGTTGGAACCTCATTCTCATCTACATCATCAAGATCAACTTGCTCTCTTGGAGAGCCATTAGTTTCATCAAATACAACATCACTAGTGACTTCAACAAGTCCATAAGATTTGTTGAAGACCCTATATGATTTTGTATTTGAATCATAACCAAATAAAAACCCTTCAACAGCTTTGGGAGCAAATTTAGAATGCCTACCTATCTTTACCAAAATGTAGCATTTACTCCCAAATACACGGAAATAAGAAACATTGGGTTTATTACCGGTTAGAAGCTCATATGTGGTCTTCTTGAGGAGGCGGTGAAGATAGTGTCGTTTTATAGCATGGCAAGCCATGTTCATGGCTACCGATCAAAACCGCTCCGGCGTCTTGTATTCTCCAAGCATTGTCCTTGCCATGTCGATGAGCGTCCTGATCTTCTTCTCCACCACGCCATTTTGCTGTGGAGTGCAGGGGACGGAGAACTCATGCTTGATGCCTTCCTCCTCAAGGTACTCCTCCACTTGTAGGTTCTTAAACTCAGAACCATTGTCGCGACTTATCTTCTTCACTTTTAATTCAAACTCATTTTGAGCTCGCCTTAATAAGCGCTTTAGTGTACCTTAGGTTTCATATTTATCCTGCAAAAAGAATACCCAAGTGAAGTGGGAAAATCATTAACAATTATTAGACTATACTTACTTCCCCGGATGCTAAGGTAAGCAACGGGTCCAAAGAGATCCATATGTAGCAGCTCTAATGGTCTTGACATCGTCATTATGTTCTTGCTTGGATGACTTGTTCCCACCTTCTTTCCTACCTGACATGCTGCACAAGGTCTCTGTTTCTCAAAACAGACATTGGTTAGTCCTAACACATGTTCTCCCTGTAGAAGTTTATGAAGGTTCTTCATCCCAACATGTGCTAGACGGTGATGGCATAACCAGCCCATGTTAGTCTTAGCATTTAAACAAGCATCTAGATCGACATTCTCTTTAGTAAAATCTACTAGATAAAGCTTGTCGTCTAATACACCTTTAAAAGCTAATGAACCATCACTTCTTCTAAAGATAGTTACATCAACATTTGTAAAAAGACAATTATAACCCATGTGACATAACTGGCTAACAGAAATCAAATTGTAACCAAGCGATTCCACCAAAAAACATTTGAAATTTAATGCTTGGTAGTAATCGCTATCTTACCTAACCTCTTTACCTTGCCTTGGTCCCCATCTCCTAAGATGATTGTGTGGCAGGAATCCTTATTCTTGACGTAGGATGTGAACATCTTCTTCTCCCCTGTCATGTGGTTTATGCATCCACTATCGATAATCCAGCTTGAGCCCCCGAATGCATAAACCTGCAATTTAATTTAGGTTTGGGGTTTAGGTACCCAACTAGTGTTGGGTCCTGTCAGGTTAGTCACATAAGATTTTGGTACCCAAATGCAAGTCTTACCCTTCTTGCATTAAGGTCACACATTTGAAGCAACAACTCTATCATTCTTGCAATACAACACATAGGGAGCATCAAATGTACGGAATAGCATAAAGGAACCTTGAGATGCATTCTTATCCTTAGGCGTTTGAGAAGCAGCATGAGCATGATGCCTAGGTCTATCATGAGCATGTGAAGAATTAGATGAAGCATTCATGGCATGTGAAGAATAAATAGCGTCATGACGCATAGCAGGCATAGCATGATAAAAACAAGCATCATGATGAACATTACGAGCATTATGAGAAACATTCTTAACATGAGCATATAAATAAGCATGGTTCTTTTTATCATGTGAAGAATGTGAACTACTAGCCATATGTGCCTTCCCCTTCTCTTTAATGAAGTTGGGGGCCTTATGGCTCTTTGTGTCCTTGGCTCCCCTACGGAAGCCAAGTCGATCCTTATTGGAGGGATGTCTACCAATGGTATAGGTATCCCTAGCAAAAATTATTTTATCACATTCATCTTTGCAAATTTTAACTTGAGCATGAAGTTTAGCAATATCATCATTCAGCTTTACAATTGTAGAGGCATGGTCTAGGCAAGCATTAATGTCAACATCCTTACATGTATTGCAAATAGACACATGCCCCAAAGATGAACTAGCAACACTCAACTTCTCTATTCTAGGATTTAAATCAACATTTGTACTTTCAAGGCAAAAAATAGAAGCATGGCATGAAGATAACTCAATAGACAACATTTCATTTTTCTTCATGGCAAAAGCAAGGGATTTCTCTACTTCTACAAACTTATCATGTTCTTCATAAAACAAATCCTCTTGCTTTTTTAGCAATCTATCCTTTTCATATAAAGCATCAATTATTTCATTAATTTTGTCTACTTTAGACCAATCCAAGCCCTTAAAAGATCACTATAATCTACATCATCATCGGACTCCTTATCGCTAGAAGAAGTGTATTTAGGAGTTTCACGAGTAAATACCTTCTTTGCCTTAGCCATGAGGCATGTGCGACGCTTGTTGGGGAAGAGAGAAGACATGTTGAAGGTGGAGGTGGTGAGTCCATCGTCGTCGAAGTCGGAGGATGAGCAATCTGAGTCCCATTCCTTGCCGATGTGCACCTCACCCTTCTTTTTCTTGTAAAACTTCTCCTTTTCTTTCTTCCCCTTCTTGTCTTGGTCTTGGTCATGTTCATTATTGGGACATTGTGCAATAAAATGATAGGACTTACCGCACTTGCAGCACACACGCTTTCCCCTTGATTTGTTTTTGTTGGGGGTAGTCCTCACGTCCCTTCAATGCGATCTCCAAGTTCTTGATCACAAGTGCCATTTCATCCTCATTGAGGCCGAGTGCCTCAATTTGTGCCACCTTGTGGGAAGCGCCTCCTTGTTGGTTTTGCTTTTAGGGCAACGGGTTACGGCTCGTAATGTTGAAGAAGAGGGTCGTTGGTGACATCATCGATGGTCCTTGCCTCCTTAGCCATCATGTGCTCACTCACAAATTTTCCAAAGATTTCCTCGGGCGTCATCTTGTGTACCTATGGTTTTCTCGAATCAAGTTCACAAGGTTAGGATAAAGAACGGTAAATGACCTTAGCATTAGACGCACGACGTAGTGATCCGTCCATCTTGTGCTTCCATAGTTGTGGATTTGGTTCACCAAGGTCTTGAGCCTGTTGTATGTTTCAGTTGGCCCTTCACCCCTCTTCATGGCAAATCTCACTGAGCTCACACTCAATGAGTTCCATCTTGGTGATCATAGTCATTGTATTCCTCTCATGAGCGATCTTGAGGGCATCCTAGATTCCCTTTGCGTTGCCCAAGCCACTAACTTTATTGTATTCTTCCATACATAGAGATGCTAGAAGCACAATAGTAGCTTGGGCATTTTTATGTATCATTTCTTGCATGTAAATAGCATTGTAATTTTTATCATCACTACCTAAAATATGCATTCCATTTTCTACTATGTCTCAAATGCTAGGATGAAGAGAAAATAGATGACTACATATTTTGTGACTCCACCAAGAATAATCCTCCTGATCAAAGTGAGGAGGTTTGCCAAGAGGAATAGAAAGTAAATGAGCATTGGTATTGCAAGGAACACGAGAATAGTTGAAATATGTTTTAGTGTAATTTTTCTTGACCATCTTTTTCTTTAAAAAAGAGGAGTTGTCATCCTCCTTTGGTGAAGATGAAGAAGCATTGCTGTTATAGTAGACGATCTTCTTGATGTGCTTCTTCTTCTTCCCGTCCTTCTTTGCGAATCTCGAGTCGACGGGCTTTTCTCTCTTTGGCTCATCGTTGATGGAGATCATCTCCTTCTCGGCCACCTTCCCCTTGCCATTGGAGTCCTTCTCTTTAGGTGGTTATCCCAATAGAAGAGACTGGCTCCAATACCAATTGAGAGCACCTTGATGGGGGTGAATAGGTGATCTTGCAAAAATAGCTTAAAATAACATAAACTTGGTCTAAAAGTTAGAGTTAGTGCAAATTTAACCGAGTTTTAGAGGAGACGAAGAGAGAGAGATGTTCCCTTTACTTGATTGTTCTATCAAGATATGAATTAAACTTAGAGCAATATCACAAGTGAGAATAGAGAACATAGAAAGAAGGAAAAATCGCAATAAAAATGAGACAAGAGACGCATAGATTTATCCTGTGGTTCGGCCAAAGATCAAACTTGAGTGCCATAGAGTCTTCCATATATCAGTATCATGTTTGTGTGGAATCTCCACAAATTCAGGGTCTCTCACATCCTTACACAATGATCAAAATCTCAACTTAGAGTAAGGGAGGGATATATAACACAAACAAGAGCAAATCGCAGCAACACACGCAAGAAATACAAAACAAGAACGCCAAAACACGTCTACAGAAGATCAGCTCATAAACACCGCTCGAATCTCTCTAAAATCACTAGAAGGCATGGTCGCAGCGTATTAGAGTGTTATGTAGCTCTAGAGGTGATTAGGTGTAGAATGGAGGTGCCTAGGGGTCTCTTTTATAGCCCCAAGGGGCCTTGGAGCCATTGCAACCTCCACAAGGAAGCTAGAAAACTTCCCTGTCTATGGGCACACCGGACAGTCCGGTGCCCCACCGGACAATCCTGTGCACCACTAGACATCCGGCAATAACGGCTGGCTAGCGATTTGATTGGCCGATTTCCTTTCCGGGCGTGGCACCGGACTGTCTGGTGCGCCACCAGACAACGGTTGTGTCAGCTAGTTGTTGGCGGTTGGCGCCCGCCGGCAGACAGAGTCATTAGAGTCCATGTCCGGCGCACATCAGAATGTCCAGTGATTTTTATGATAAAAAATCCTTAGACCAGGGACATCCTCTGTACATCCCAGCAGACAGTCCGGTGCACCAGCGGACAGTCTGGTGCACCACCGGACAGTCCGTTGAGCCAGTGACTGGCCTAAGTTTGGCTTAAGAGCCAAACTTCTCTACCTTCTTTTGCCTTTTCTTGATGGGTTCTCTAGCACTTAGACAAACATAGTTAGCTCATAAAATAATTGACTAAGTGTAGGAACCATACCTTTTCTACACATTTTCTTCAGGATTTTAATATGCCCGAAGTCAAGTCCAAATATCCATTTTCTTGCATAAAAGGATTAGTAGCCAAACAAATGTGCAAGAAACATAGTATAATGTATGTGCAACTTATTCAAGTACTTAAACCTCATGCTTATGTAGCTTTACTCAAGTTTGATCCTTTGGCCTTCATTTCCACTCATTTGAACTTGTTGTCTTCAATTTGCTTTTGCTAGAACCTGTGCTCATGCTCATATAAAAAGAGCTAGTCCAATATGGTGTGTACAACAGTTAATCACCAAAACATGTAGAAATGGCCAGTGGCACATTTCCCTTTAAAGAACCAAGCAGACCCGCCCTGCACTACACTAGCATAGTCACGAATAGCCTGGTCTAAAAATCTTACTAGATTAGGGCTAGACAAACAACCAAACAGGCCCTCCATGAAATAGAATCTTCAATTGGCACCAGTAAGTTTATTAGAGTTTCGCTACCTCCAAAAGGGTCACAAATTACATTACAAATACAGTTGCAACATCCACTGAGCGCTTACTACATAAATGTGATTAGCAACAATTAGACATTAATATGGAAAGACTGAAATCTTAAAAATATAACAAGCACAAACCTGCTCTCCAAGAAGGGGTGGAGCGTTTGTTATGGCCTATGACATACCTTGGCCTGAGCCATGAGTAGAGCACAGCATCATTCCCTTGCGCCATGGCCCACGAGCCTTCTTCACCACCACTGCTCATAGCCTTGCAGAGTTGCCCACACCCTACAACCTACCTCTCCACCACTGGTCACTGCTGTTCTAGCTCCTCCCTCTCCAGCTCTGTCTACAGCCTGCTTCTTTGCTCTATCTCTAGCTCTCGTGTGGTCCTGCTCCTTTGTGGCCCTCCGTGCCTCCCTCTCCCCCTCTCTTACAGGTACGCAGGCAGCAGTACATACCACTAATATACCTCATTTTGTGGTTGTTCTCTAGTAGTAACTCAAGGTGATGGTGTCTATGCAGTTGGAGTATGGTAAATCTAAGGCCATGTGCTTGCGATTAGTGTGTGTAATGTTCAAATAAGGAAAAAGGAGGAAACTTAGTTTTAATTAGTTAATTTTAGATGCAATGTACTATATTTTGCTAGTTTGAGTCAGCTTTACTAGAATATATCAAGTAGGAGGACATATGTTAAAACATAGATACAATTGGCCAAATTTGAAAAAAAATGCTTTGTGTTTCACTAGTTTGAGTAGGTTTTTGCTAGAATTCATCAAGCAAGAGGCCAATTGAGTAAACTTAGTTTGAATTGACCAAGTTTAGACTTCATCAAACAAGATTACTATATTTAACTAGTTTAAATAGGTTTTGCTATAATCAATGTACTTAGAATGCATGGCTTACGTGAACTACATGAGACCCTAGTGGATAGCCATCCTATTACGGTAATGGTGGAGGTTGAAATTGTGGAAAGTTAACATTCATCCCTTATTGGAGTAATATTGCCTGAGAGTGAAATGCATTAACGTGCTAAGCATTCTTAAATACTTAGAATGGCAACAATGGAAACTCAATCTTACCTAAATCACAACCTATTGTTATGATATGAATGAAGCATAGTACTATTGTTGTTCCTTTTAGAATTTGTCTTGTTTCCTTAGCTCCACATATAGCCTTGCGACCTCCAACTCATGCTCTAACTGGCAATAACTGCTAGCCCCAGATTATCGAGAGGAAGACAAGCCTGACATCTGAGATCTAACCTCTCTAGTTTCAATCACTCCATTGAACTTGGAGTACCTTTAGGATGAATCAACAAAACATTTCAGAACATAATTTTAGACCATAACTTGGTCCCTCACTTGGTTATCCAACTTCTCCTTCTATATTGAATTCAATAATATGGTTAAGTAATTAATACAAATGTAGACATGAAATGTTTCATTACCTCATTTCTCTAAAATACGATATTGTGACCCTACATATTTTGGTCAACGTGCCTCAAAGGCATTTGACACTTGTTGGTACTTGAAGCCTTGCCTTAGAATAAGGTTTTTCATTGAGCTCCTTATTCTTAGTCCGAAGGAACCCCTTCGCTGTGCTACACCCCATTGTGCAACATCCTATTCAAATAATGAATAAATTGCTAAAGTGTCAAATAACCAATGTAAGAAAAATAAATAGAAGCTTACTTTTCAATTGTCATAAATAATAGGACCAATATATCTCCTTTTCTCTAAAGGATGACATGTCACTTTTTTGTTTCTAGGGTCTCATCTTCGTTCATTAGGAGTTATTATATCATCAACTAAGAAATCTCTATGTAAAAAGAGTTTGGTGGATTCTTCTTTTTGGTAGACCTAATCAATAGTAGTCTCTATCTAGGTATCATGATATCTGGCATTACTAGGAATGTATAGTCTTTCACGTGAATTCACTTTATACACTACCCACCAAGCAATTAGCTTTGTGCATGGATACAATATTCAGTATACATGCTTGACATGATGAGCAAGGATGAAATTATCATGGCCTTGTCATCTTTTTCATCTTTTACATCTGCCATACTAAATTGGTTTTCTCGAATCCCTTAATTAGGATCAAACTAATCACAATCAAAGAAGATTACCTCAAGTTTCTTATTACATACAACTGTAAACTTGAGTATATTTTTTATCACTCCATAATAATGAGTTTCCAATCGTTGCACAGTCAATTCCCTAATCACTACTCCAGAATTAATTGTAGCAACCAAAGGATGACTAGCTTCAAAAGTGGTTGAACAGAAGTGGAATGAATTAACATTGTATCAACTATATCTTTCATGGTTATGCTTTCATATGATAATTGTGACAAATTATTGTGCACAATAACTTTCATGAACTGCTAATGATATAAAATTTACAAGGCATGTAATATATTTAAAGAGTTGTACATAGTATTTTATAGCACAAGAACAAATAGTTACATGATCTTGAAACCAAGTGATGAAATCAAGCCATCCATGTATACTATCCACATGTGTCACATCTAGTTTCATCTGAGTAGGTTAATGGCTAGCCCTCTTCCAGTTTTGCTTATCGAACTCAATATAAGGAAGAGGATATATTGCGAGTATATGAAATAGAGGATGTGTAGACAAGCTAGTGGGTGAATTTTATTTTGGGTGAGATAATTATCTTGCATAAATTTTATTAAATCTTACATATTTATGTGCATGTAGACTAGAGCGGATTTTTGTTCTTCCAAATAGAAATTGTAGGTAGTGCAACCACAGATGGTTTTACCCATCTGTTGAAAAATTTTGGGGTCCCTACAAGATTGATCTTCATCTACATGGTACTGCAATGTAGGCTCCATGACATTGTTTTTCTATGCAAAGTATAGACTCATGGAGCATGAAATGCCTTTAAGTTTGAATTCTTCGCCGATGCATCCTTCAAGTCTTGCCTTATTGCCAATTGTTTTTCTAAGATTCTTTAAGGATTTTTCTACATGATACATCCACCTATGCTGCACATGGCCACCAACCTTAGCTTCATATGGTAGATGAACAATAAGGAGATGTTGCATTGGATTGAAAATAATCCTAAAAAATTATTTTTCTAACTTGCATATAAGAACTAGTATCTCTTTCTTGGTCTGCTTCATTGCCTTTTTTCTTATTTCCTTGGCACAAACTTGTCTATAGGAAAAGCTTAGCTCAATTAGGGCCTTCTACACACCATCATAAAGGTATCCACCAAACACTACATGAAGGAGTCTTTCCATGGTTATGTGGTAATAATTACTCTTCAACCTAGTTAGATTATTCCTAGTCATTAAATTCACAACACTTGTTTTATATTTGTCTGGGCTTTAGGCGAAACAGAACACATGTCTTCCTGCAATCTTCCTTGAGCTCAAGTGTTGTTGAACAATTACATATCAGTGCTAAGTCTCGTCTAGCCTTTAGATTGTCCTTCATACTATACGGGAAACCTATACATGTGCTTATTATGCTTTTCACCAAAACCTTCAAACCCTTCCCCATCTGTAGTTGGAACTAGTTTACTTCCTAGATGTGTTCCTCTAGCTCTTAAAAGATGTGATGATTGTAGGATAGTAAACATCTATAGTAGTCAAAATTCTAAGTGAAACCTGACATGTAAAGTTCCATGGCATGTAGCTCCTTCCAGCAAGCATAATGTATACCATGAAATCATGACCACAAACAAGCAACCTGAAGGTCGTGTGTATTTTGACATATGATGGTGCGTATTTTAACATATCTTGACAGCGTTTGAGCATGTGGGCGTAATGCGTAGTACACATGCATATGGACAGTACTCAACACACAGAACGAATCGTTGGGCGGTTGGATTCGAGCCAATTATATTGCCCAGATCGACGGGCCTGATCGTGGATCGATGACTCTCACCCACGCGCGCGCGCGGATCGACGCCGCGCTCCCATGCATGAATTAATGGATGCAGCTCGTGGAGGCACATGTGGCTCAGATCGGGGATCGGATTCTCGAGGATACGGTCGGATTCTTATTTGTTCTCCCGACTAATTGGATCTGATGACCATCTGACCTGGTCGCTACTTATGTGTTTGGTTTGAGGTCAAAATATGATGAGGTAGGAGCGACGTTGTCTACTTAATTTTTTGGATCACGTCGCCATAAAAAAATTACGTCGATATTCATCTCGTCCCTACGCGACTCTCATCAAACACTGTAGAAACTGTGGTCTTCCTTTTCTATCCCTTCTTGTACATCCAACCAAACACCTCCTATATTGCGCACATGGCAACATGTGGTAGCTAAGTCAAGTGGCCTGCTGGCCGCAGACTGAATAATTGGGGAGTCGAAAACTATATTATCGTGGGGGCATGCAGCACTAGCTAGAATAATCAGTCAGGCAACCCAGGTAGGGTTAATAAAAACATGACCTGTGTTGTGTGTGACTCCGTAGCACAGCATACATGCGTGTCCACGAGATGCGGCCCCGCCATCATATCCGGCATGTGCGCCTACACTAGTAATGACACATTACATCTTGGGCAGGCTCCTTCATCCCGTCGTCGTCATCTTCCCATCGTAAGCGCGTGATGTCATGACTTGGGTATAACCTGTCTGCCTGCCTGGTGCTGGTGTGCAGTGCCTTGCCTGTCCAAAAGCACGCTGAGCCGATTTTGTATATGCCAACCCAAGTACGACATGGTGGAAAAAAAACTTCTGCATATATATCTCTAAAAAATACATCTTCAAATTATTTATAACTTTAATATAGATTAAAAAACCCATAGGAGAAACATAAACTTTTTAAAATAGATTGTGCAACAACTAGCAACTTGTGTAGTTAAGGATGTAAATGGTAGGAATATTATCTTTCTGTATTCGAATTCGGTTCATCTAAGAGCTTGTTTGTTTTTCGAGGAGGATTAAATCTATTTCTAGTCAACATTGAATAAAAAGGGATTTAATCTCCTTCAATCCTCTTCGGTCTATATGCAACCGAACAAGGCCTAAGAGGGCTAAGATCCAATCCGTATTCGAGTCCGAGTATTTAGTATCCGATCTGTATCCGGCATATATTCATATTCGTATACTCAAGTTTTATGTTTAAGATGTCGATATCCATTCAAATCTTATCTAACGCAACTCGATAAATATCCGTATCCGATCCGAATCCGAAGAGAAAATATCGAAACAAATATACTGTTTCCGATCTGATTATATCCCTACTTGTAGTGGTTAGGTCATTCTCAGTGGTGGGTGAGTTTCGATGCACTATTTCCAATACTGACACATCATATTAAAACTAGGTAACCATATATGCAGGGTTTCATCTCCATGAAACTCTACTATCTCCCATGAAACTCTCTCTATATCTATTATCTTAATTGTACTGCCATGCCACCAAATATGATGATGTGTCACGATATTTAGAGTATAAAATGGCCTTAGGCGACGAATGTGTGAAGCTTGAGGTCACGTGTAGCGAAAAGTGCAATGTAAGACTTACCAAGGAATAGTATGAGGCTGAGCATTTAGCTTTTAAATTTTTCATGGTTTATTAGAGTTACTAAGTATAAGTATATATCATCCCAATTAAATAAATGATCATATCCAGCCTCACATCCATGACAAGCTTCTTACAGCACGTGGTAGCCAACACATACGCCCTGCCCTCATATCTCGCCTCACATCTGAAGAAATCCTGCATACAAACACAATTTATCCATACACTATTTCAAGAATGTGCAATGAATGTGACTTATTAAACAATATAGTGTGAGGAAGACTTACCCATAGCTCTTGCTTCACCCGCTCCGCCTTGTTGTTGAATTTCCTGTCGTCCCGAACTACTGCATCAGAGGCGACGGCTGGTTGAAGGAATAGGCTGGACTCGTCACTCCGCCGTACTCAACAATTCAAGGGAAGTGTTCCCTGCACAGAAGGGCAAGTTACATACCTTTCCCCCTTGGGTTGAATCAGCGGGTGCCTGTCACAAAGTATCAGTCACTAAGGGAGACTTGCAGGACCTCGCAAGTAGACTCACATCGAATCATAGGCACCAGAACCAGAGGCATCCTTGTACGCCTCCTCGTTCACCTATGCATCATCATCTTTCTGTGCCGCATCGATGACCTGTTGCGCCGCATTGACAGCGGCCTGCTACGCCGAGTCGTCCACCTGCTAGTGCATGTCCTCGTCTTGCTGGGGCACCTGAGCCTCCTCCTCTGTCCGCCACCATCTTTGTTTAATCACCTGCAATTAAGAGTAAGAAAATAAGCACAGATAAAAAATATATTATTTAGAAACAAATATGAAATAAATAAAATATAGTATCACATCGATTAAAAATAATCATCAAGATCAGAATTAGCTAGATCATAAGTCTCATCATCACTATCAACCCTTTCATAGTCAACACCATCTGAAGGCGTAATTTCGTTATTGTCATTATCTAAATGTAATCATTCAAGCATTTCTAAGTCATTCTCATTTTGCACCTTATCATCCTCCTCGTCAACAACCATTTCAATATCTACTTCCATGTTGATCGCTTTATTTAAGTCTATCTCAAATCATCCTTCAAGCCCATCTTCTTGAAATAACTCTCCCTCATATGTGGTTGGGTCTAAGTTATAATCTTCATAGTTTAGAACAGGTAATTTACCGTGCGGTGATACCTTATACACACATTACAACCATTAAGATGCTCTTTCGTTTGGCACACATATGTGAGATAATACACTTGTGTGGCCTATTGGGCCACAATATAGACATCATCTCCTAGTAAGATGGAATCCTATCGAATTTTGACTAGCCCAAGATTAGAATGTGTCTGTCTCCATCATATGTGTTTGGGTTTATGTTTTCTTTGTAGCTCGGTCGTATGTCCATACCCCTTCCTCTCAAGCATGGACCAATTCATTAAACATAGGCTCCATGTACACACCCATTTTATTCCCTAAGTGTCCAGGAATTATCAACGACAAGAACATGTTCTATCATTGAAAGCATAAGCAACGGGGGAGATTTAGGGGGATAACAAACATGAGCCAACATGTGTATGGGGCAGCCATTAGTCCATAAGTATTGAACCCATCTATGGCCAGCGCAACACGTACATTACGAGCCTCTTCAACTTTCTCATGATGAATGGCATCAAAGTGAGTCTATGCTTCACCATCGAATGCATGTACCATCTTGTGAGGATTATATCGTTTATCATTTTTGTGCCATGTCATCTATTTCACGAAATCCTTGGTCGTGTATAGCCGCTGGATCCTCGATATGAATGGAAGGTGGTGTAGGATTGTCACGGGATGTTGAGATGCCTCTTCTGTCCATCACCAGAGTCTACCTCTATGAACCTAGACGATTTACACTTCGGACAGTACTTTGCCTTCGCGTATTCTTTCCTAAATAGGACACAACCCTTCGAACAAGCATGTATCATCCCATACGTCATCTTGAGTGCATAAACTAGTTTCTATGCCTCGTACATGCTCTTTGGAAGAACATGATTCTCCAGAAGAAGGCTACCAATAACTGTCAACAAACCATTGAAGGTGTCTTGACTCTGGCTATACTGCGACTTTAACGCCATTATACGTCCAAGGATATCCAGTTAAGACACCTTTGTCTGGCTATGAAGGGGTTACTTTGCAATGTCAAACATGTCGTACAACGCCTTTGTGGCCACATCTGGCTCATCCTCCGTATGTCCTTCAGCGAACTGTGCCTTGTGATAGTTGTTCAACATGTTCGCTATCCCGCCATCAGCATCATAATCCACAACGCGTTGTCTCACCACCTCCTCTCTCATACGATGTGTGTCACCATGGAAGATCCACTGGATTTAGTATGGCGTAAATCCATTCTTCCAAATATGTTCTCCTATGGCCTTCTTTGATTGTCTTTTTCTGTTTGTACATTTACTGCACGGACATGGGACTAGACTTGCTACTTTAGCAGCTTCGCCAAATGCCCGCTCCAAGAAAGCATCGGTCTTTGTAATACATTCACTAGTGACATCATCCCTTCTTACGCGACCCATGTACATCCACTCATGGTCCTCCATCCTCTAACATATATAATAGTATAGTGTAATATAAACCTCTAATGCTTCTACAGTATGTTCCTACCTTCTAATTGGTGAGGAGAGGTTCTAATCCCACCCGTGATTCCGAAGATGGGATTAGTTTCCAAACTCTACTCCGATCCAAGACAGAATTTCGATAGCACCTCCCTGTTGTTCTCCAAATACATGTCCTGGCAAGGAGTGTGTGTATCTGGAGAACAACAAGGAGGTGACATTGAACCTCTATCCTAGATCAGAGTAGAGCATGGAAACTAACTCTATCTATGCAACCGCGGGCTGTCCAAAAAATGTGGACATTTTGAAATAGATATAGTTATAGATATTCAAAGATCTGCATATTTGCAAATGTATCTCGTTTGAACGGGAAACGCCTAACTGGGTTATGTGATCTACGACTATGATACGGAAATAGAGGTTATACCTAGGGTAGCGGTGGAGTCATGCTAGCGGGGCTGTGGCGGTTCAGTGTAGTGGCGAGTGGACGCGGTGCATGCAGACCCGTAATGGCTAGGAAGACCTCTATAAAAAAGGAACGATGGAGGTCAATCACATATATATTTCGACAACACCACCCTGCATGGTGAGGTTTCCAAAACCTGTAAATAAAACTAATAGCACAATGGCGCACATATATATCAACGACACGATGGAGGTCAATCACATATATATTTTCAATCCATGTCGTGGAATATATCAAATCACATCTTACTTCTATTGCAATATTTTAATATATTACTACTATTGTCCATCATATGATACTACTTCATATGTGTCTTTTATACATGATATGGATCTATACATCATATGATACTACTTCACATGTGTCATGTGTCTTTTATAAAACAGTGTGATACTATTGCAACCACTTGATGATCAACATGAAACTGATGTTCTTTGCTTACCGAAACTTAGAGTCAATAGCTACATAGTTTTTAAAAAATTGTTTCTCATGGATGCATGGTTGTTGCTTTTTACACGATTCGTCAATAATATCACACTATTTCTCATATATTTTCTCTAAAAAAAGCACAGGGTCCTCATCGGGAAGAATGGGTGAGGGGTCAGGGTCGAGGAGGTGTTGGCGAGGGGCTCAAGGTTGAGGGAGGCGCACCGGCAAGGGGTTGTTGGCTGGGGAGGCACCGGTGGGTGCAGGGAGACGTCGGCGAGGGCAGGGAGGCGTCGACGAGGGTGCAGAAATGCGCCGACAGGGTGCGGGGAGACGCCGACAACGTGTCGGTGAGCGGAGCGGGGCGGCACGCAGGCAAGTAGCGTGGAGGCAGGGGCGAGCGGTGGCGGTGCAGGTAGGTGTGAGTGTGTACGTGTGAGGTCGAGCCACACGCAGTTTAGGGTAAGGCAATGTACCTTGTCGAGTGCCCTGGATCTGGCACACAATAAAAAGTTTTTAATTCTTTTAAAATTACTTTGCTGAGTTGGACCTGACATGTACTCGGCAAATAAAGCTCGACACATATGGTTATTTTAAGTTGAGGTTCTTTGCCGAGTGACTTTTGTTGACACTTGGCAAAGAATGATTGTTTTTTCTTCTTTCCCTCTCCAACTTTTTGTGGTGTGTTTGTACAATCTCTAGACCTACATATTCAAATTTGACACATTTCTCCAAGTGTTTGCTCTATCTGTTAGATTTGGTACATTTAATTCAATTTCTTTTGACTATTCAAATTTAAACTGCAAGCCACTCGAATAATTGAAAATAATGAATGCAAAATTGATATTCATATTATTGAGCACATGTTACGGCCTAATTTAGGAATAGACACGAAACATGACCACGAACTTGTGTCCATTGTGATCCAGTTGTTTTAAAATTGTATAAAATACAAACGAAGTCAGAAAATCATGAAACTTGTCGAGATGTCATGATATCATATGTAGTGGCTAGATAAAATTTAACACTTTTTCGTGAAAGTTATTATGCACTATGTACACAAACCTAGATGATTTTCACATGAAATTATGAAACTTCTACGTAGACCGGCTAGGTTTGTACACATCGTACGTGACAACTTTTACAAAACCCTGTCAATTTTTTATCGCAACCTCTACATATGACATCATTACATCTCGAGAAGTTTCATGATTTTCTAACTTTGTTTGTGTTTTATACAATTTTAAAATAACTGAATCGCAAGTTCCATGTTATGTTTCGTGAACATGGTATTCGAAATTTCTGGTATGTTGCTGAATTATGCCGTAACTTGTGCCCAATAACATGATTATTATTTTTGCATTCTATTTTTCTAGTGACTTGGAGTTCCAATTTGAAGAAATTTAATTAAATGAACTAAATCTAATATGTATAAGAAACATTTTGATAAATGTGCCAAAATCGAACATATATATAGGTCCAAAGATTTTAGGAACACACCACAAAAAAAAGTTGGGAGCAAAAAGAAAAAAAACAAGGCAAATAAACATTGCTGAGTGTCAAGAAAAGACACTCGACAAAAACCATTATTCGCTGAGTGTTCGTTTGACACTCAGCATAGTTAACGGCCGTCAGCTACTGACGGCTGTTTACGGCGCTTTGTCGAGTGCCATGATTTACCGAGAGAGTTGAACCCTTGGGAAAACGTTCTTAGCCACAAGACTCATTTTGTGCCAAGTGTTTTGGACTCGGCGGCGAAGAGGTTTGTTGCCAAGTGTTGTTGTTCGCCTAACAAGGGTAACAAACTCGGCAAAGAATGCTGTACCTAGTGCACCAGATTTCGCTCTCGTCAAACCTGAACGCGTTTCCGGCAGTGATGCTTTCGTGTTTTTTTTAACATATCTTGAGTGTTCGAGTACACAGACCGGGCCGGGATCGAATTCGAGATACTAGCATCAGGGAGTACACATGGAAGCAGTTCAGTTAATTCAAATTGGCTAGATCGACGCGCACGATCTCCTGGGTCAGCACCGTCATACTTTTATACCTTATCATTTCTGTCTTTGTCCCCGGCCCGCCAAATACATGAGCTGTTTGTTCTCCCCAGTAGTCGGAGTCGGATCTAATCACGTGTGTCCTGGTTCTCGGATCTAAGCACACGATTGCTGTCCTGATTGGTCGATTTCGTCGGAGGTGATGGTACCCGAGATGTTTTCTAGCCAGGAGTATTCTATTATGCACGAGTTGCTGATCCCTAGACATCTGACGCACGTGCCTAAACTAACAACGACATCAAATTCGAATTTTCAAAACGACTTCAAATAGAAAACCATTAAGATAAAAGTTGTAGGTCTTAAAAGGATATGAAACTTTGTAGTTGACAACATTTTAGTTCGAAATCATCTTGTCATACAAAACTTTGTTTGAATTTTAAAACTCGAATTTTTCAAACGAAAACCATCAAAATAAAAGTCGTAGGTATAGATAGTTTTAGTAGTACCTGAAACATATTTGACTGATAATACAACACTTTGAGAACCTTCGGTAATATATAGAGACCCCAGCAGTTAAATGGAGAAACGACAAACAACAAAAGTTGCAATCTTGAAAAAGAATAAAACATTGTAGTATAGATAGTTTTTTTTTCTGTTGAATATAAAATAAGGACCAATATTACAATTGGACACAAACGTTGTATGGGTGTAGTGGTTTTGCGACAAACGCGCGAGGCCTGAGGTCGCACATCTGAGCTTCCTTTGCCGTTGAGCTCGTATTTTTCACGAGAAAAAGGTGAGTTGTGACTTCCGGACAAAGAAAAAACTCACGTATTTGTCTGTCCAATGAGGTCTCCTAGGATTTAAAAAAAAATATTTGCTATTGTTTTGATCTAAATTTGTGATTTTTGAACAAAGATTTGTAATAACGACTAGAAATGAAGTCGCCTCTGCAAACTAATTTCTAGCGTTCCTTTCCGTCTCTGTGAAATCTAATTTCTTTTCTATAGGCAGCTAGATACCGGCCTCTTCAAAGGCTTGAGACATTTAGGCTATTTCTAGCAGAATTTCTATCCTACATCCTATTTTGAAGTCCACACGGTAAATAATACAAAATAATATTTTGTATGGTCATATGTCAATCTGCTAAAGGTATGTATAACTCTATTTAATATATGGAGTCTTTTGAGTGATCTCTAGTTATTAGATTAATTGAAAAAATAAAAGAGACGGAGTTTTTGTGATGAGCCAATCTCTATAAGACTGTCCATACATATTGTCTCTATTTGTCCATACATATTGTCTCTATGCTCCAAAGGCTCACAATTGTATAATATATTTCTTAGTTGTCTTCTAAAAACTGATCCAGAGTCTCTAGGTCGTACGTGCATGTCCTAAACACGAAATAACGAACACGTTATGATTTTCTGTAGTATGTAATGAGTAAAAGGTATGGGTGTATGTAATCAATATTGTTCCACATAGAACACGTCGTTTTGTAGTACTCAATCAACGAGCTAATAAAGCAGTGCCAGAATCTGTTCTCTCATGTACTCACTTCATTCATAAATATATGACACCGTTGATTTTTTTTAAAAAAAAAACTTTGACTATTCGTCTTATTCAAAAAAAATAATAAGTTATTATTTATTTTTTTGTGATTTGTTTTATTATTTAAGGTAGTTTATGTTTGACTTAAAATTTCATATTTTTGAATAAATATTTTGAATAAAATTAGTGGTCAAAGTTTTCGAAAAAATAAACGATATCATATATTTATGGACGGAGTTCAGGTTCCCCTATATTATGCTGCCCCTGTATTTTAACATATCTTCGTAATGTTTTAATTTGGATGTGGACTCTCGAGTACCAGCTTCACAAGCAATACGAAGAGTACACGTGGGAGCAAGACATAAAAACGAATCGCCGGAGCATGTCCAGTTCAATTCAAAGTCAATTCCCCAGATCGACGCGCCCGATGCTGGATCGATAACGCCGACCCCAGATATGGACACCGCTCCTCCCATATAGAGATGCCAATGAATACCCGTTACTCGAAATCTGATAAGATTTTGCTCTATTATGATATAGGTTTGGTCAATTTCTTTATTATAGATTTATTAATAAGGTCAAATAAAAACCCATCGAAAACATGGGCATATAAGTTTATTCTTCCACTACCCGTACCCGCAAACTCATGAGTTTTAAAACCCGCCTTAAAATCAACATATCTTATAAATATCTTATAAATATGTCTCGTAATATTATTAATTAAATATGTTCTAATTGAAATAAAGTCCATGTAACAAAGTTTAAGATAAAATTAGTTATCACTTGTTTTTTTTATCCCGACTTATTAATATACTAGCTGAATACCCGTGTGTTGCAACGAGAATATATAATACCAGTATACTACGATAACTTATATATAAAATGTGTGTTATAGCGTTATGAGAAAATATTTCATAATCAATTTGTGATTCTGGCCATACATAAATTTTGTTATTTATAATCTATCTGTTTCACCACTACATTGCAACCATCAGTATCATGCAGACTTCGATAGATGTCACGATTTACATGGTCTCATCATTGGAGAGCACGTTCCACACATACCAGAAGAAATTTCCTCGTACATCGTTAGTCATCAGACACGTACCACCATACGCTTTTGCTTAAACAAAAAGGCAAGTGTGTGTTTGCAAAGAGAATTAAAGGCAAGCCGGCACAAAAGCTACCCCAACGGTGGCGAGGATGACGAACTGGTCATTGTTGTCGGTCCTCCTCTGCGTCACCTCTGGCGCCAATATGATGCCACAGTCCTCGATATAGTAGTCGTCGAACGCGCGCGACATACCAAGCACTGATGACTCTTGGCTGAGCTGTAAAACAAAGTGCACACCGGGCTCATCAGCAAGGTAGTACCCCTGGTCGTTGCACCACTGGATGTGCTACTCCTCTACATACATCGTGTTCGAGGACACTCATACAACGTCAGCAACGGCCATCGTCTCAGCGCGCGAGAATTCATGGCCAGTCAGTAGCGATTTACGTGGCAGGTTGGGCTTCAGGTGGACGATGAGCTAGACGACGTGATGGCGTCGTCGTCGAATGCGGTGCCCAGAACAACCTGAGAGTCACCGACGTTGGTGACGACCATGAGGTCCCCCTGCTTGACGATGGATAGCGTGGAGCAACCGCTCTGCACCGCGTCCAAGCGGTGGCTGCGCCGGAGCTTGTCGTACATAGCGGCACATGCAGCCACGTAGGACTATTTCTAGAGGTCGAACTGGTAGTCGCCAAGTTTTTTCTTGTCGTCGATGAGCGACCCCAACGCGAATGCCTCCTGCTAATGGTGTTTGTTCGGGGTTTTCAAGTAAGAAACATGGATTCATGTTTGGCGTTGGTTTATAAAAATAACTCACAAGTCAGATGCATGGAGAAAAATATTACGAAGAATACATGTCACACATGCAAAAAAAATTTAAGTTGAAAACATTATTCAAACAAAAGAAATTGCATGCAAGGCTCTTCTTTAAATACTACTCCCTCCATCGAAAAATATAATTCAAGATTCTCGGTGATATGCATTGTGCAAGGATAGCAGGTGGGCTTGGGGAGAGATGTAGTAGATGTGTTTTCTGTTATAGATGTAGACATAAACACACATGTGGTGTAGTGGTAGCTATTGCTAGCATTTGCTTGAGAGGTCGTGGGTTCAAATCCCGTTGGGGCCATGTGTATTTTTTTAATTTTAGCTAGGCGTCGGCTGTACGGGGGGAATGAGAATGGGCTTTGCGGGGAGGAGCAATGAGAATGATAGATATAGAATGGATTGTGCGCAGGGAGAAGGGAATCGGAAAGGCAGAACGCGGAATGGCAGACTACTATTGCAATCTTAATAAGTAGTAGAGATTGACTGTCATTTACTTGATGGATTTATTTTTATGTTAATGTTAGTGGCTATAGGAAATCTGTTGGGTAGCCGAAACCCGCATGACATGAGTTTGGGTAAAATTTTATCGTGGGTATGGATTTTTAGGGCTCGTTTGGTAGAACTCTGCTTCTATGATTCTCTAGCTCCGAGAGTTGATTTCTGGATGGAATAATTCCGAATGATTTTCTGGTAGAAGTGAATCTATCTGACAAAAATTGTTTGGCATATAGTGTGTGAAGTTATTCTTGAGAGGCTGGAGAGTGGGGAGTAGGTTGAAAGCGGCGGGAATCAGGTTTTTTAGCTCCCACTCTCTAGTACAAATGGAGATTAGATTCACTCTGCTCCCACTATGGAGCAGTTCACTTTTTTACTGTTTGGCTACGTATGAGTGATTCTCGCTGGGAGTGAAGTTATGAGAGCTCTGCCAAACGCTCCCTTAATGGGAGTATTTTTACTTTATGGGTATGGATTTTGGCAAGTAATACCCAGCAGATTTTTATCCATTGCCATTTGGGAGTCCCATGAGTGGATGGAGCACGTTGAGTCACATATAAGGCTGGGCGCAGTGGGGAGCTGGAAATGCTCCCCTAAACTTTTACAGTTCACTCAAGTGCCGCAGTAGGGAGCTGGAAACCTCACCTTACACTCTCTCTCCACGCTGGAAACCTCAAATACAGCGCATGCGCTAAACCTGCTGCCGGTGCATATGAGTACGTGACGGCTGCCGCTAGTGGTATATGTGTGGGAAAAAATGATAAAAAAGTGTGGGGAAAAATGATAGAATATATGGTAGTTGATATAGGGTAGATATTTAGAGTAAATATGAACGCGGAGTATTATAGGATAGAGTAGAGAATCTCGCTGACTAGAATGAAATATTACTTTTAGAGTAGAAATTTAGGGTTCCATGAGTGCGGATAGCCTAAGGTAGATCGGGGATAGGATTCTCTAGGATACCAGCACGACGTCATGGCTGTCGACTGTTGGAATAAGGGTCGGGTCCACAGTTCGAGAGGGAGGAGGGGAGGCTCGCGAAAGATGGGTGTCATTATTGGCAGATATAGAATTTTATTATAGGGTGTGCTATCTAAATTTTCCATAAATATTCGATCAAACCATTTAACAAACCATAAACAAATTTATAACAAATTACACATTAAAATTTAAATTTAAAGGTTATGTTAAAAACATAAATAGTAACTCTTAAATTTAGAAAGTAAGATAAAAATTTCTATAAATTACAATATAAATAGATGAAAAATCGTACTGATAGTTTTTATGACTTTTTTAGCTGAGATCTTCTAAAAGACATAATCAATCTCTTAATTATATTACCTTTATCCACTTAAAATGTATAATACCAAACAATTAAATAAATTATACTTGCAGGAATCCAATCCTCAGCTCTCACCTATGATTATACGAACAGTCACATAATATATATCGATCTATTGATCAACCTCGATCCTTCACTGCCTCTTGACTGTCCAAACCTTAAGAACCACCATAAACTTGTTGGGTGTTTCATTATTTTCGAGAGTCTACACCCAGCTTTTGATTTTATGAATGTATTGTCCGTCTAAAAGACCATCTCAAAACTTTATTAGATAGATCCGGGGGCCATATGCCTAAACATAAATGAAGCACAATCTATAAGACTATTAGCATAACATCCTTTTTATATTAATTTTTAATTTTTTTGTATATACGTATATATAGTGTATAAACGCTATTATATGGGGCTGCTAGGGCATACCCGGAATACTTCCTAGTTATGTCCTAGGTGGCAAGCTATGAGACAGGAGGGATAGAGGGCACAATGGCCAAGGTTGTGTCGAACAACGTCCACTAAATTTCATCATCTATAGAAATATTTTCCATCCTTTACAACACCCTATAAAATATTTCATTCTTTATATATTCATCGTCTCCAGTAGTGTTCTCTAAATTTTGTTCTCTATATCCCACTCTACATTTTCCATACCATATTAACACAAATTTTCAAAACCAATTTATTTTTGACAAAGTTTTAAGTTGTTTTGTCACACCTAGATTTAAGGTTCAAACCCGGGCGCGAATGAAATGTGTGCTAGGATCAAGTCTCACACATATGATGACTCATGGTACAGAAACGAATGTCACACATCTTTACTATATAATATGAGTTTTGTACAAAATAGCTAAATAATTACATCATACGAAGACAATGTTCCTTCACAACCATAGTTGACTAGGAGACGACGTCCTAGACCTCTCACGAACTCATCGCGACATTCTTCATGCTCCTTATCTTATGGTACCTGTCCTTAACCTGGGGGATGTGAGTACAACAAGGGTGAGCTCACATACATTCATCGTTCAACAAGTTGTGGGTATAATGTGTATGGGCTCACTTACGGTGGGAGCTCATGTGAAGTGTAAGGCTTACCAAAGAAGATGGTTAATGTTGAGCATTGCTTTTAAAGTTGGTCAAAATTTTATTAGTAGTTACTAAGTATAAGTAGATGCCATCCCAAATAAATAAGAGATCAAAAGTAATAATAAACCTGCAATGCAATGCATATGACAAATTAAGTTTAGTTCCATAAATTACTCACGTGAGGGTCCGAGCCGCTCATGACTATGAGCACGGCTGATATACCAGTTTTACACTCTGCAGAGGTTGCACATCTTTACTCACAAGTCGTGTTACCCATTTGCCAAAGGATCGTGACTTCTCATTCATCTCTACCGAGGAGACGAGGCAGTGTACACTGCGAGGCCTTTACAAAGTTCCACTAGCTTCAGAAAACCCGCTACGGTTTCTGAGTAGAGCGTTATATGAATCCCCCGTTTGAAAAGCTATCGCAGCATGATCAGCCCAAGAACCTCCCTATACCGACAACTCCCCTACCGCCCTTGCCCCTTTCGGGTAAGGTAGACCTCCACTAGCTTTCCTAATTAGTCATCCAAGGGCGTCCCATACCACCCTTGTGGTAGCACTATTTTCCAGGATGGTCGCTTCATGTTCCATTTATCATAATGATCTTATCATGAACAATAATAACTCATTGACAATAAATAACATGATCATAAATAATGTGAATCTTAACACCTAAAACCACATAGAGCAATAGCATATACTACCCAAAAGTTCAGTGGTAAACAAGGTTAAAGGAGACCAAACTAGGGTGTTCTATTAGGTCCCATCAAAATTCACCTAAGCAGATCATCATGATTAATAGGAACATTATTGGGTAAAGAAGAGTTATCAAGGGCACAACTTGCTTGTGACTTGAGATTCTAGGTACTTTACCAAGTTGGTCTTCGGGTTTCTCGTGACCTCGCTGCTTGTCGGCATTTCGACCCTGGGGGGTCCCTGGACCGACGAGTAAATTATCGCCGCGTGTCCTAGCCCAGATGGGTCGGCGCGAGACGGAGCATGAAGCAGGGAAGGAGACAGGCAAAAGGGGAAACCCGCGGCTTTCGTGTTGTCCTGCGCCCAGGTCGGGTGCGCTTGCAGTAGGGGGTTACAAGCGTCCGCGTGGGAGAGAGCGGGAGACTTACGCGTCGGCCCGTTCTCCCGCGCGGCCAACCTTCTCGTACGAGAGCCCTGGACCTTCCTTTTATAGGCGTAAGGAGAGGGCCCAGGTGTACAATGGGGGATGTAGCAGTGTGCTAACGTGTCTAGCAGAGAGGAGCTAGAGCCCTAAGTACATGCCGTCATGGTAGCTGGAGAGGTTTTGGCACCCTATTCATGTGATGTCGTGGCCGTCGGAGGAGCGCTGGAGCCTTGCGGAAGGACAGCTGTCGGGGCTGTCGAGTCCTTGCTGACGTCTCCTTGCTTCCGTAAGGGGCTGAGAGCCGCCATCGTCATGGAGCACGTGGGGCGCCATCATTATTTGTTTACCGGGGCGAGCCAGATGGGACGCCGGTCTTGTTCCTCGTAGCCTGAGCTAGCTAGGGGTAGGGTAATGATGGCCCCCCTGTGACGTGGTCGGTCCGAGCCCTGGGTCGGGCGAGGCGGAGGCTCCTCCGAGGTCAAGGTCGAGTCTGTCTTCCGAGGTCGAGGTCGAGTCCGAGCCCCGGGTCGAGCGAGGCAGAGACCGTCGTCCAAGGCCAAGGCTGAGTCCGAGCCCTGGGCTCGGGCGAGGCGAAGTTCGTCGTCTTCCGGAGCCAAGGCTGAGTCCGAGCCCTGGGGTCGGGCGAGGCAGAGTTCGTCGTCTTCCGGAGCCGAGGCTGAGTCCGAGCCCTAGGGTCGGGCGAGGCGGAGTTCGTCGTCTTCCGGAGCCGAGGTTGAGTCCGAGCCCTGGGGTCGGGCGAGGCGGAGTTCGTCGTCCGAGGCCGAGACGGGGGCCGAGCCCTAGGGTCAGGCAAGGTGGAGCTTCCTATGGCGCCCGAGGCCGGACTTGGCTGCTGTCAGCCTCACTCTATCGAGTGGCACAGCAGTCGGAGCGACGCAGGCGGCGCTGTCTTCTTGTCAGATCGGTCAGTGGAGCAGCGAAGTGACTGCGGTCGCTTTGGCTCTGTCGACTGAAGAGCGCTCGTTAGGATAAGGTGTCAGGCGATCCTTGCATTAAATGCTCCTGCGATACGGCCGGTCGGCGTGGCGATCTGGCCAAGGTTGCTTCTCGGCGAAGACTGGGCCTCGGGCGAGCCGAAGGTGTGTCCATTGCTTGAGGGGACCCTCGGGCGAGACGTGAATCCTCCGGGGTCGGCTGCCCTTGCCCGAGGCTGGGCTCGGGCGAGACGAGATCGTGTCCCTTGAGTGGACTGAGCCTTGACCTTAATCGCACCCATCAGGCCTTTGCAGCTTTGTGCTGATGGGGGTTACCAGCTGAGATTAGGAGTCTTGGGGGTACCCCTAATTATGGTCCCCGACAGTAGCCCTCGAGCCTCGAAGGGAGTGTTGATACTCGCTTGGAGGCTTTTGTCGCACTTTTTTGCAAGGGGACCGGCCTTTCTCGGTTGCGTTTCGTTCCGGTGGGTGTGCGCGAGCGCACCCGCCGGGTGTAGCCCCCGAGGCCTCGGAGGAGTGATTTGACTCCTTCGAGGTCTTAGCGCGTTTCGTGATGCTTCGGCTAGTCTGGTTGTTCCCTCATGCGAACTGGCCATAGCCCGGGTGCATAGTCGAGTCCCAAGTTCTCGGGCTGGTATGTTGACGTTGTCAATGGTTTGGCTGGAGTCGGGCTTGCGAGAGCAGCCCCCGAGCCTCCGCACAGAGCGAGAGGACAGTCAAGGACAGACTCGGCTTTTTTACATACACCCCTGCATCGCCTTTCCGCAAGGAGGAGGGGGGAAAGCGCCATGTTGCCCTCGGAGGGCGCCGAACATGGTGTCTCCAGTGAGTTGCTAACGGGTAATCCGAGTGGACGCCCGTGCCCCATTCGTTAGGGGTCGGCTAGTGGCCCAGAGGCGCGCTCCAAAAGTACCTGTGGGTGATTTGCCAGACCCGGTCCCCTTTTGACGGGGTCCGAGGGCTCGATGCCTCCCTTTGGTGGGATTTCGTTACAAAATCGTTCCCGTCAGTCTCGGAAATGTCCTAGGGTACCTCGGGAGCGTAGCCCGAGCCTTGGTTATGTATCGAACGTACCTAGGGTCGTCCCTCGCTCTGCGTGCTCTGAGGCGGCTGTCAGAACCCTTCGGGGGCCAGCCTACGAACCCCTGATCAGTAGTGGGCGCGGAGCCCGAGTGGCCTGAGGCGGCCGTTGAACCCTTCCGAGGGGCCGGCCTTCGAACCTCTGACCAGTAGTGGGCGCGGAGCCCGAGTGCTCTGAGGCGGCTGTTGAACCCTTCCGAGGGGCCAGCCTTCGAACCTCTGATCAGTATGGGGGCTCGGGGCTCGCTTCCTTCGCGGAGAAGGATCCCTTTCGGAGTATCCCCTTTCCCGGTCCCTATGGCAAGAGAGAGAAAGAGGAAGTGGAAAAGGATACGAAATCGAAAGACGTGGCACACCTTTTTTGACGCGGTCATCATGGCGGAGGTGAAGCGTCGCCTGCTTCGCCTGCCAAAGGTGCCGCCTGTCCTGCCGCAGAGTTAATGCGACGGGACGAGTGGTTCGCGGGGCGGCCGTTGTGCGTGTGAGAGCACCTAGAGGGGGGGTGAATAGGTGATCCTGCCAAACCTTGAAACTTAATCCACAAAACTTAATTAGGAGTTAGCACAATTAAGCCAAGTGGCTAGAGAGGAGTCTTTGCAAGACACGGTAACCACAAGAAGATCAACCACAGATAGACACAGTGGTTTATCCCGTGGTTCGACCAAGTTCAACACTTGCCTACTCCACATTGTGGCGTCCCAACGGACGAGGGTTGCAATCAACCCCTTTCAAGCGGTCCTGTCGGTGTTTAGGGTCCGACCGCACACCCGGGGTTGCCCCTCAAGGTGTTTTTAGGAGTAGGACGGTGTCGACAACTGTAGCAAAATGGTTCGTGCCGATCGCACGAGGGACAGTGGACAAGGTTTACAGGTTCGGGCCGCTTAGAGATGCGTAACACCCTACGTCCTGATGAGTATGCTTGGTGGATGTGATTACAAGAGAGCTCTCTGGATCGAGAATACAGAGAGTTGATGTGGAGGCTAAGTAATGGGTCGATCGTTCTGAAGGGGTGCCCCCTAGGCCTTATATACTCGACCGTGGGGCAGTACACATGATGAGATAACAACGAGTAGCTAAAAGATAGTGAACCTCTCGAGATTATCCCCTACGTAACTCTCGCCGACTTATCCTCACGCGGCTTCGCTGCATGAAGGCCCCGACGCGGGAAAGTCGGATCTCTGTTGCGGCCAATGGCTCGGCGCTATGGGCCGTCCAGGTTTGCACCAATCCGGCCCTATGTCGCTCCGCGTTGCTGGTCGTCTTTCCCCAGGCCCACAAAAGAATAACCTTACGATTTATTGGGCCCTTGGGCCTTTCGTGAGGTCCTTTACTCTTTTGGTGGACCCGGGGGATATCTATCCCCCACAAGCCCCCGATCTTTGGGTTAATTTAGAGATAATCAACCCGAAGATCCCAGGTCCAGCTTGTAGATGATTTGAAGAAAGATGACTCCTTGCTGTTTTCTCCTGCTTTGATCACTTGTCAACCAGAACCTAGCTTCGTGCCTGTGCCTTAGAGATCGGCATTCCTGTTTGTTGGACTCTGAACCTTATTGGGTGCACCGGAGGTGCACCCAATGGGTGTAGCCCCCGAGCTTCGAGTAGATTTTAGAAAATAATCTACTCGAAGGTCTTCATTAGAAATTACTCCCATTTGTGTTTCCTTGTTCCAGTTGAGGATTAGCTTCTTAATCTTGTTTCATGCCCTTAGAAATTGGCGCTATCCTGGCTTATAGTGACAATCCATGGGGTGCACCGGAGGTGCACCCAATGGGTGTAGCCCCCGACCTTCAAGTGGATTTTTTGGATAATTCGCTTGAAGGTCTTCTTTTTGCGTCCTGTTGCTGAAGAATACTCTTTCTGCTTATAAAAAGGGTTGGCATGATGTCATCCGTGCTATGTCATCAATATTATGCTTCGGAGGTCAGCATGTGTTTTGTCTTTTGCAACTGAACTTGCAACCCTTCCATATCTTGCTGAGTAGCATAGTGTATTTGCTCTGCGACTGATTGGACGTTCGATGGACGTTCTCTGTCTAGTCTTCAAGTCATGTCTGCCGACCATATTTTGCACTCTACTGACTATATTTGGCTTCCCTTTAACTCTTGTTGATATCTCATTTTTGTCTTGAGGCATTCACTGCATGCTCTGCACAGATGTGACCATTTTGAAAAATATACTGACAATTCCTGGGCGTCCCCCCCCCAATGGGTGTGAGCAAGGAACGTCTTGGTACGCTGAGTGTTTTTACCGGTTGCTTCTGAGTTGTAATGTGATGGGACGGCGAGTGTAATCATATCCTTTGCGCTGTTGACTGGAGTCCCAATGGGTGTAGTGCTGCATGAAACGGCGTCCGCCGCCTGACGTGTCTTTGGACGGGTTGAGGTGTATATTGAATGCTTTGCGACTGTTCAGTGACCACTGTTGGAGGTGAGCGGTTGCCTTCTTTTCCTATAAATAGTGCCTTTGCCTGTCTGATTTTTTCACATCTCTCGCTGTTCTCCGTTTCCTGCTTTCTTTCTTCTATCTGCATTTCCACCATGGCCAAGAAACGCAAGCGTGAACCAACCCCTCCGTCTGAAGATTTCGGCGACTCGGAGTATTCAGAGGAGGAGTTCTCCTCTGAATCCGAGGGGTCTCCGGCTCCCATCCCCCTGCGTGAGTCGTCTGACGACTCAGACGACTCCCAGGGGCTCTCGGCGGAGGTCTGGTCGTACATCCGGGCCGTCGAGCGCTCCGGGCTCGAGGGCTCGGATGAGTCCGAGTACTCCTCGGAGGAGGAGGACTCGGACGACGGCGGCGAGGGCGGGGACGACGACGACAATGACGACGACGACGACGACGACGACGACGACGACGACGACGGCGGCTGCACCAGGGGCGGCGGCGACAGGGGCGGCACCAAGAGCAGCGGCGGCGGGGGCGGCACCAAGAGCGGTGGCGGCGGCAGGGGCAGGGCCAGTGGCTAGATGCCACTGGTCCTTTTAAATATTAGTATAGATTAGAAGTAGTATAGTTAGATAATGTAGTATTATTAGTAATGTAAAGTAGTATATTGTAGAGTAGTAGTAGTAGTAGCAGTAAAGTGTAGTTTAGTGGTAGAAATAGGGAAGTATCAACCCATAATGGGTTGATTTGTAAGTGTTATCACTTCCCTTGAATGAAAAACAAGTTTGGTTTCCTTTTGATGACTTGTTTCGTCTGACTATGAATCTGAGTTTTCTGAGGCCGTAGATGAACGGCTTGATCGTTATACTGATGCTTTCAAGCAATATTACAGTCTGTATCAATGTTTTTAGAAGTAATGCCGAGTGATCGGAAGTCGCCGTCGACATTTTAGAAATAATGCCGAGTGGTTGAACTCCAGATCATCGTTTTAGATGCAACGCCGAGTGAGTGAAGGTCAACGTCGGCATTTTAGAAGTAATGCCGAGTGACTAAACTCGAGATCAGCGTTTTAGAGGCAACGCCGGGTGATTGAATAGTGACGTCGGCGTTTTAGAGGCAGCGCCGAGTTATCGAACTCGAAGTCAGCGTTTTAGAGGCAACGCCGAGTGACTGGATAGTGACGTCGGCGTTTTAGAGACAGCGCCGAGTTTTTGAACCTGAGGTCGGCGTTTTAGAGGTAACGCCGAGTGATGGAAGGTCAACGTCGGCATTTTAGAAGTAATGCCGAACGATTGAACTCGAGATCAGCGTTTTAGAGGCAACGCCGAGTGACCGGATAGTGACGTCGGCATTTTAGTGGCAACGCCGAGTTATTTCGAGGGTTAGCACCCGAGTAAGGAGAGGGCCCACCAGTTTTCTGGGAAATAACTGCTGAATGACCACGTGGCATGCTGGGATTTCGAAAATAACCGCCGAGTGATGACTAGGCACTTTTTGAAACGGTGTCTGGTCCGAGAATATCCCATAAGAATCGCACTTTTAGCCGCCTTTTGCTTTCCGCTTCCTAGTTTTTGCATTCCTGCTTCCAAATCTCCTCTGCGCTTGCCTCCAATTTGCTCGCTGGTGAAATCGAGATGGCTCCCAAGAGGAAAATCGCGAGTTCTTCCGCTGTGGTGATTCCCCCAATTGATCCCAACAGCCAGTTGCCTTTCGCAGGTAACCACATGTCCAACATCTCTGAAACTGAACTCCTCCACCTCGTGTCCATCGGGGTTCTTCCTCCGCGGGAACTCTGTTCTTGGCGGGTTTGCCATGGAACTACGGTTCCGACGGAGGATACCCACGAATCTGTGGTTTACGCTCCCTTTCTCCTCCGCGGCCTTGGCCTTCCTATTTCTCCCTTTTTCCGTGGTCTTCTTGATTTCTACCACATCAACTTAACCCATCTGAACCCTAATTCAATTCTGCAAATTTCTATCTTCGTCCACTTATGTGAGGCCTTTCTCGGTGTGCTGCCGCATTTTGGATTGTGGAAACACCTGTATCACTGTCGCCCTGGGATGGCCGGGGGACAGCATCAGTTGGTTGGAGGTGCCAGCTTGGAGATGCGCCGGGGACGGAAAACTGAGTATCTTGAGATCCCCCTTAAAGACAGCATTAAGGGATGGCGCCTGGAATGGTTTATAGTTGATAACTATGGAAATTCTCTCCCCCCCCGGTCAGGAAGACAGCCAGATGTTCGCACCCCGAGCTGGACCGAGTCTCCCACAGACGAGGAGGTGGCTGAAGCTAGTGTGCTGTTAGCTGAAGTCGGGCTATTGAAAGAGAGGGGTTTAACCGCTGAAGCTATAGTTGCTGACTTTGTCTTCAAAAACATTCAACCACTGAAAGACAGGGTCCACCCGGCTTATCTGTATCAAGGGCTAGCCGACCCAACTCGAGTTACCAATGGAAGGATCCCTTCTGCAGATTTGGTGAGCCGGCTGGAGATGATTCTCAGAGGCAAAGTATCCAATGTTGGTGCTCCAGTGGCGTATTCAGCCTGGAATCTGCCTCCTGTCAAGGCCTTCACTCGCTTCGTGTCAAACCCGCCTTCAACTGATGGCAATTTGGGCCTTAGAACGCGGCCCTCTGATGAGGAGGTTAATGCTTTGGTTGCTTCACTTGGGAAAATCCCTGATGATGAAAGACAGACCCATTTCGAGGTGCCTTCGGATCCTACTGATGCTGAAATAAATGCTGTGCTTGACATGTTGGCCGAGGATTCTTCTGACGCTATTCCTACTGAGACATTGGCAGCGGCGTCTCTCCCAGAGGTCGGTATAGTCTTGGATGTCCAGAGACCTGTCCGTGCTCGCTCGAAGCGTCCCCGCCGAACCAATCAGATTGATCTTTCTGTTGATGAGCAGAAAAAGAAGAAGAGACGTATTCGGCGAGTATCTAGTTTGAATCAGGGTGCTGGTCCCTCGGCTCCTGCTGATGAGGAGGTTCCTGCATCTGAATTTGCTGATGCTGAACCCAATGGGTGTGGTCCATCTGTTGCTGAACCCAATGGGTGTGGTGCCGGTGTTGCTGATGAAGATGACGACGAGGAAGAGGATGAGGTTCCTTTGATTCGAAAGAACAGTCGGCAATTCCTCGCCAGTGGGGAAAGTAGTGGGGTTCCCTCCCCAGCCTTATCTGCTCTTGTTGGTCTGCAAAACATATCCCTGGCCGACTTTGATCAAACTCTCGAGGATATGGTCCCAGAGGACTTGTTATCAGGGCCAGCGGACGATGCCGCGACGGAAACCTGTGGTGCTCTGCCGGACGCTGGGTTGAGGTCGTCCCGTGCCTCATCAACCTTAGAGCACGATCTTGAGGGACGGGATGTTAACTTGGATTGTCCTGATCCCATGGAAATAACCGAGGGCCCGCTAACCTTGGAGACGGTTACTGCTGAAAATTTGGATCCCAAGGATGGTGTCGACACATGTCCAGCCCCCGAGGGTGTCGTGGGGGACGACTTAGCCCGGGCGAAGAGTGCAAGCTACTGCCCAGCCCCCGAGGGTGTTGCCGGGGATAACCCGGCTCAAGTGGGCAGTGCCGACTATGGCCCGGTCCCTGGGGATGCCCAGACAGGATCTCCCTCCGGCACTTCCATGAACGTTCACGCTGGGTCACCTCCACACTCTGGCTGCATGGTGGTGGCCCAAACTTCAGACCGGGGCGTCGCTTTAGAGGGCAGCGTCCCCGTTGATCGAGTATCCGGTTATGCTGAAGGAGATGAACTGATTCCCACTGTTCCATTGCATGCTGCTTCGGGTGATGACCTTGCGTCTGGTTATCATCTGATTTCTCCTGACTTGGGGGTCCCTTCATTCTTCTCTACCCTCCAGGTACTGTGCTGTTTCTTAGCTTGATTTTTGCATTGCCTGAACTCTTGCCATTATGCTCATCTGCTCTTCTCATCAGACTTTTGTGGATGGGGTGACCACCCAGCTGAAATTGCATGGTGCTCCCATTCCAGAAGTGGCTTCATCTTTTCCATGTTGGAATCCAGTGTTACTTCGTCGTCGTGTATCCGAGTTGGAGGCGATTAACGCTGGTTAGTGCCCTTTTTCCTTTCTTCGCGTTTGTTGTGGACTGCTTGACCTTCTGACCTTGTTTTGTTTGATACCCTTTTACTAGGAATGACTCGGCAGACTGCACTTCTTGAGGAGAAATATTCTCAGACTCGAGCTGAATTGACTCAGCGATGTACTGATCTTGAGGAAAAGTATTCTCAAAGTCAGATTGAACTGAGTCAGGTTTCTGCTGCCTTGGATGATGCCAATGCGTTGAGTTCTTCTCTACATGCCCAGCTTGACTCTGAAAAGGTGATATATGAAACTGCACTTTTTTCTTGCCGTGCTCCTATTGTTTGCCTGGTTTTCTGAAAGAACTGATTTGCGCTTGCAGGAGGAAAAACGCATCCTTGCCGCTTCTCGAGACAACCTTGATAGGTTGTATCGAGATTCTAGCAACTCGCTGACCATCTTGGAGAGAAGTCATCGCTTTTCCATGGAGGAGTTGAACAATCTTCGCTATAAGTTGCAAGAGTCTTTGGATGATGTGATTCGCCTTCGGGAGTTGATATCAGCTAAAGACGTTGTCATCAAGAATCTGCGTGCTTCCAAAAAATCTGTTACCCAGGAGCTAGAGGCTGCCCAGTCGGCTGTCAAGGCTGCTGAAGAAACTTCCAATACTCTGAGAGCCCAACGCGATAGGGCCATGGACAAGGCCATTCGAGCGGGACGAATTCTGATGAGGAGGTCTGGCGTAGTCGTTCCTGAAGATATAAGGGCCGACGTGAACGCCGCCCCTGACTCCTCGAGTCGTCCTTCTTCGTCAACTGTTCCTGGAAAAGACATTACAAAATAGAGAAAACATTTCGCATGCTCCGAGCGCGCAGCTTGCATGATTGAATATTTGTCAGAGAACACCAGTTTATTTGAGTGACACAGTTATTCTATCATTGTATCAGGGTTTTTTAGTTCAATGAATTTGGTAGTAATGATGTGTGATGACTATGAATTTTGCATGTGGGATATGGAGATCATCCCCTGAATTAAATAGGCGAAAGCATGTTGCGTTGGTTTTAAGCAAGCGCCAATTGGAGTTGATTACTTCGTTAGCTGGGCATAGTGGTCGCCCTGAGTTAAGTAAAGCATGAGCATGTTGCACCGCCTTAAGTCGTTGCCGACTTAAGTCGATTGCTCCGTTAGCAGGGCATAGTGGTCACCCCGAGTTAAGTAAGCGTGAGCATGTTGCACCGCTTTAAGTCGTTGCCGACTTAAGTCGATTGCTCCGTTAGCAGGGCATAGTGGTCACCCCGAGTTAAGTAAGCGTGAGCATGTTGCACCGCCTTAAGTCGTTGCCGACTTAAGTCGATTGCTCCGTTAGCAGGGCATAGTGGTCACCCCGAGTTAAGTAAGCGTGAGCATGTTGCACCGCCTTAAGTCGTTGCCGACTTAAGTCGGTTGCTCCGTTAGCAGGGCATAGTGGTCACCCCGAGTTAAGTAAGAATGCGAGTCAATCGTAAATAAATTGAGTATCCTTGAAACCTTTTCTTTATTGATGACATATTTCCACTTTACAGAGTACATCATTGTTATCCCAGCAGTTTTGAGGTACGGCTAAGGATAAAACTTTCTCAGGTGTTCTATGTTCCAAGAGTTCCCGACTTCCGTGCCGTCCATCTGAGTGAGGCGATATGATCCAGGCCGAGTGACTTCTGCCACTATGAAAGGCCCTTCCCATAAGGGTGATAACTTGTGTCGTCCTTCTCCCGTTAGAATTCGGCGAAGGACGAGCTCCCCCACTGAAAAGGATCGTTGCCGCACAGCCTTGTCGTGATAGCGCCTTAGAGTCTGCTGGTATCTTGCTGACTGGATTACTGCACTTAGTCGTTCTTCTTCGAGTATATCTATGTCCTCTAGTCTGGTGGTCTCAGCTTCTGCTATGCTTTCAAAAATCAGCCTTGGTGCCCCAAACTTGAGATCAGCAGGCAGCACTGCTTCCGACCCATAGACCATGAAGAAAGGAGTGTTTCCATGCAAGGCTCGGCTAGGTTGGGTTCTTAGGCTCCAAACAACATAGGGTAATTCCCTTATCCACTTCCCTGCGAATTTTTCATTCTTATCAAAAATTTTTTTCCTGAGTGCATCCAATATCATCCCGTTAGCCCGCTCAACTTGCCCGTTGGCTCTCGGATGGGCTACAGATGCATACTTGATCTGAATACTTTTTTGCTCGCAGAAATCAAAGAACTCTGCACTTGTGAAGTTGGATCCTAGATCAGTTATGATGCTGTTTGGTATCCCGAATCTGAATATTATATCTTGTATGAATTCCACAGCCTTGGCAGAGGTTAAGGAGGCAATGGGCTTGAATTCTATCCATTTAGTGAATTTGTCAATTGCTACCAACACATGAGTATATCCCCCTTGAGCTTTCTTGAAAGGTCCAATCATATCCAGCCCCCAGCATGCAAAAGGCCAAGTTACTGGTATGGTCTGCAGCTGCTGTGCTGGCAAGTGTTGTTGCTTCGACAGGTATTGGCAAGCTTCGCACCTCTGAACTAACTCGGCCGCATCATTCTTTGCTGTTGGCCAATAGAATCCTGACCTGAAGACCTTCCCAACTAGTGTTCTGGAGGCTGCATGTATCCCACATTGTCCAGCGTGGACCTCTTCTAGTAGTTGCTTTCCAGTGGATGGGAGAATGCACTTCATGAAGACGCCTGATGCACCCCTTCTGTATAATGTCTCCCCAATGAGTGTATAATGAGCCGACTGTCTTGCAATGCGCTCCGCCGAGTTCTTATCATCTGGTTCTTCTTCATTCTTTATGTACTTGATGATTGGCCTTCTCCAGTCATCAAGATCTGACTCGGGTTGATTTATGATGTTGCACTCTTCTACTTGATCCGTTGAGATACTCGGCTGCAGGATTTCTTGCACGAAAACCCCAGGTGGGACCTGAGTTCGACTGGACCCTAGCTTGGATAGTACGTCAGCTGCCGTATTCCGATCTCTTTCCACATGATGAAATTCTAAACCCTCGAATTTATCCTCCAGCTTTCGGACGGCGGTGCAGTATCTTCCCATCGAATCATTTGAGCAATCCCACTCCTTATTTATCTGGCTGATAACTACCAGAGAATCCCCGTACACCATTAATCTTTTGACGCCCAGTGATATGGCAATGTTCAATCCATGGATCAAAGCTTCATACTCGGCTGCATTGTTGGAGGCCGGGAATAGCAGCTGGAGGGCGTACTTGAGGTGTTCGCCCCCTGGTGCAGTGAAAAGAATCCCCGCTCCTGCTCCTTGCAGTTTGAGTGAGCCATCAAAATACATTCGCCATACCTCTGCAGTCTCCGGGTTGTCTGGTACTTGTTGTTCAGTCCACTCTGATACGAAATCGACTAGTGCTTGGGTTTTGATGGCAGTGCGAGGCCGAAACTCGATGTCATGAGATCCCAGCTCACAGGCCCACTTGGCTATTCGACCGATGGCCTCCTTGTTGTGAAGAATATCCCCTATTGGAAAACTCGTGACCACTATGACTTTGTGATCGTCAAAGTAGTGACGCAGCTTGCGGGCAGTTAGAAGTACTGCATACAATAGCTTCTGGATTTGAGAATACTTTTTCTTTGAGGGGCCAAGGACTTCACTGATGAAATACACAGGATGTTGTACTGGATAGGCGTGCCCTTCTTCTGCTCGCTCGACTACTAACGCGGTGCTTACCACGTGAGTCGTGCAAGAGATGTACAGTAGCAAATCTTCAGCTGGTTGAGTTGATGTAGCTCGTCGAGGTGGTTTCAGTACTGGCGGTGTTGTCAAGAATTTTTTCAGAGCATCTAGAGCTTCTTGTGCTTCTGAAGTCCACTGAAATTTATCCACCTTCTTGAGTAACTTATAAAACGGCAAACCTTTTTCTCCCAGCCTGGATATAAATCTGCTTAAAGCTGCCATGCATCCAGTAAGTCGCTGAACCTTCTTCTGCGATCGAGGTGCTTCCATCTTCATGATAGCTTCAATCTTATCTGGATTAGCTTCAATTCCTCGGTGGCTGACGATAAATCCGAGCAACTTTCCGGCTGGTACCCCAAAAACACATTTCTCGGGATTAAGCTTCCACCTATACCGCCTCAGGCTGTTGAAAACCAGTTGCAAATCTTCGATGAAGTCCTTTGAGTTCTGTGTTTTGATCACCACGTCATCCACATAAGCCTCCACACGCTTGCCCCAGTGATCGGCTAAGCATGTTTGAATAGCTCTCTGGTAAGTCGCTCCAGCGTTCTTAAGGCCAAACGGCATGGAGGTATAACAGAAAGCGCCAAACGGAGTAATGAATGCCGTTTTTTCTTCATCTTCCTTTGCCAGGCTGATCTGATGGTACCCAGAATAACAATCCAAGAAAGACAACATAGAACATCCAGCGGTGGAGTCCACCACCTGATCTATCCTCGGGAGCCCGAAGGGATCCTTCGGACAGTGTTTGTTGAGATCAGTATAATCAACACACATGCGCCAGTCCACTTTATTCTTTTTGAGTACAAGAACAGGATTGGCTAACCACTCAGGATGTAATACTTCTCTAATGAATCCGGCCGCGACCAAGCGAGCTAACTCGGCGCGAATGGCTTCCCTCTTATCAGGCGTGAAACGACGTAATTTCTGTCGAATCGGCCTCGCCTGAGGAAAGACCTTTAGCTTGTGCTCGGCCAGTTCTCTCGGGACTCCCGGCATATCCGCAGGTTGCCATGCGAATACGTCTCGGTTATCTTGCAGAAACTGGACGAGCGCGCTTTCCTATTTGTTGTCCAAACTGGAGCTGATGATGGCCGTCTTGCGCTCATCAGCGAACCCCAGGTTGATTCTTTTAGTTTCTTCAGTCGGCCGCATAGAGGTCGCGGTCTGAGCTTCATTCGCCGGTATTGCGAGGTCCTCCTCAGGCTTAGAGTTCGCCATTGCGGAGGGAGCTGTCGACGGCTTGGCGGTGAGGGCTGTTTGGATAGCCACTCGGAAACATTCTGCGGCGCCTTGGAGGTCGGCGCGCACAGTTATGATCCCTTGTGGCCCCGGCATTTTCAGTATCATGTATGTGTAATGCGGAATGGCCATGAATTTGGCCAATCCTGGCCTCCCGATGATGGCATTGTACCCGCAGTCGAAGTTCGCCACTTCAAACCTCAGGAACTCGGTTCTGTAGTTCTCCGGAGTTCCAAAGGTGACCGGCATGTAGATGTGGCCCAGCGGGTATTCCCCTTCCGTCGGCACGATGCCGAAGAAAGGAGTGTCCGACTCGTGGAGCTCTTTGAGATGAACTCCCAAGCTTTGGAGTGTCCGGGGGAAGGTGATGTTGATGCTGCTCCCCCCGTCCACTAACACCTTTTTCACCCGGCTTTCTCGGATCACCGGATCAACGAGAAGCGGGTACTTGCCCGGATGATCAAAGTTGAGCCATTGATCCGCCCGAGTGAAGGTGATCGGGTGCTCCGACCATCGGTATGGGGCGGGAGGGCCGATGGTCGCTACCAGTATCTGGCGATTGTTGAGCTTCTGCTGTCTTCTGCTCTCCTGTGATCCGTGTCCGCCGAGGATGACGTTGACCTCCCTGTCAACGCGCGGGAAAGCTCCTCCTCCTCCTCCCTCCTCCTGCCGATGGGGTTGTCGTGGTTCATCTGGTCCTCCCCTCGGCGGAGGAGGAGGTAGAGGTTGGAAGGGTCGGCCGTGTCCGACGGAGTGCTTGAAGTCCCGGCAGTTACGAAGAGTGTGTCGCATGTCCTTGTGGTACGGGCACTGGGCGTCGAGGATGTCGTCCAGTGTGCGTTCGCCCCCACGAGGTCCTCCTCGAGCGCGGGCGGCGGGTGGCCCGGCGGCGTGTACTTCTTCGCGTGGCCGTTTCTCCCATCGCTTGTCAGGTTGCTGGTTCGCGTCGCGCCGAGGTGCTGCTGGCGCGGGCTTCGCTCCTCCGATGAGGTCCTGGGCTCGCTCGTCGGCGGTGATGTAGAGGTCGGCCTCCCGGAACAGCTCCTCCGAGGTGGTCGGCGCCCTTTGTAGTATGGCTCGAACAAAAGCCGAGTCATTGGATCCTCGGTAGAAGTCCTCGATCACGGCCGCCTCCATGACATCGGGGATGCGATTTCTCATGGTTTGAAACCTCTTAAGGTATGATCGGAGAGTCTCGTCCCCCCGGCGCTTGATAGATTTGAGGTCCCACGGCTGCGCCGGCTTGTCGGAGAGGGACTGGAAGTTGGCGGTGAAACGCCGACTGAAGTCTCCCCAGACGTCGATGCAGTGTCGGGGTAGATGTCGTAGCCATTGCAGCGCGTCTTGTCCAAGGACAATGGGCAAATACGCGGTCATCACGTCCTCGGATGCTCCGGCAGCTCGAGCAGCGGTGGTGTAGACGGCTAACCAACCCCACGGATCCTGCTTAGGTTCATACTTGTCAACATTGGATACCTTGAAGTTGGGAGGCCATTGGATGGCCCTAAGGCGCGGAGTAAGGGCGGACACTCCGCACGTGTCCTCCTGTCGTCGGGGTCGATGCCTGTCCCGGGGAGGGGAGTTGTGGTTGTGGTTCCTCGACCGTCCCCGGGAGGTTCCGCCAGTTGAAGCCGTCGCCGACTCAGTCCTGGTAGCTTGGCTCTGAGTCGGGGCACCGTGATCCCTGTCGTACTCCTCTCGACGACGAATTTCGTTCTCATGCCGCCGTTCCCGCGAAGCGTTGATGGAGCTCCGCGTGTCTCGGCGACTGTTGATGGCGTGTCGTAGATCGTTCGGTGGGTGAGCAAGCGGTAGGAGATGGTTGGCCGCCTGGGTGAACAGTCGTCGGTAACCGTCGGCGTCAGGAGTCCGAGGAAGTCCTTCCGCTATCCGAGCCAACACTCCTCCGACTTCGCTCGGCGTGTTCATGGCTCGGGCGAAGTCAGGGTTCAGGTTACGCCCGAAGAGTGGATTCTCACGACATTGCCTTGTATCCCGCTCAGCCTGCTCCTGAGCTCGTCGGCGATCACGTCGTCAGGAGTTCCTTCGCTCTCTGAAGACGCGTTCCTCCGGGGTTTCTCCTACCTCCGAGACCTCGTCTCGCGAGACAGGTTGTTCCGGATTCCGCTCTCCGGCCGCGTGATGTCGTCGAACATTCCTGCGCCGGTTCCTCCGTCGACGGGACTCTCGCTGAGGCGGTTCCTCCCCGGGTACGGTCGGCTCGTCGTCGGAGATGGTTGGCGATTCTGCCCTTCCGATGAAAAGGACGTCGGGGTAGAACGACGCTGCCGGCGTGGTGATCTTCTTCCGGAAAGCTGGAGGTTGCGCTTCTCCGGTATTTCCGGAGTTTGTTGAGGAAGATTCCTTTTTTGGTGGATCCGCAACACGGTGCAGAATTCCTTCTTCGTCCGCTACGAACGAGATTGTTCCGAAGCAGAGCATAGATCCGGGGCGCAGGGTGATCTTGTTGTAGAAGGAGATGGCCATTGAGCTAGCTTGGATTGTCAACACACCCCCTACCTGGCGCGCCAGCTGTCGGTGTTTAGGGTCCGACCGCACACCCGGGGTTGCCCCTCAAGGTGTTTTTAGGAGTAGGACGGTGTCGACAACTGTAGCAAAATGGTTCGTGCCGATCGCACGAGGGACAGTGGACAAGGTTTACAGGTTCGGGCCGCTTAGAGATGCGTAACACCCTACGTCCTGATGAGTATGCTTGGTGGATGTGATTACAAGAGAGCTCTCTGGATCGAGAATACAGAGAGTTGATGTGGAGGCTAAGTAATGGGTCGATCGTTCTGAAGGGGTGCCCCCTAGGCCTTATATACTCGACCGTGGGGCAGTACACATGATGAGATAACAACGAGTAGCTAAAAGATAGTGAACCTCTCGAGATTATCCCCTACGTAACTCTCGCCGACTTATCCTCACGCGGCTTCGCTGCATGAAGGCCCCGACGCGGGAAAGTCGGATCTCTGTTGCGGCCAATGGCTCGGCGCTATGGGCCGTCCAGGTTTGCACCAATCCGGCCCTATGTCGCTCCGCGTTGCTGGTCGTCTTTCCCCAGGCCCACAAAAGAATAACCTTACGATTTATTGGGCCCTTGGGCCTTTCGTGAGGTCCTTTACTCTTTTGGTGGACCCGGGGGATATCTATCCCCCACAGGTCCAAAGACCCACTTGAATACCACGGTGTTTTGCTTTGCTTTTCTATATCCCGCTTGCGAGGAATCTCCACAACTTGGAGTCTCTCGCCCTTACAAAGATGTTCACAAAGAATCACGGAGTAAGGGAGGGATGAGCAACACACACAAGACACAAAATCAGAGTGACACCACGCTTACAAGTCGCAACAAGAGCTCACAACATAACCCGGCGAGTTCACATCTCAAATGAAGCTCCAATTTCTATCACAAAGAATCAAATGCGCGGAATCGAAGTCTTGGTGCTTAGGAATGCTTAGAGAATGCTTGGTGTACTCCTTCATGCGCCTAGGGGTCCCTTTTATAGCCCCAAGGCAGCTAGGAGCCGTTGAGAGCATTCCAGGAAGGCAATTCTTGCCTTCTGTCGCCTGGCGCAACGGACAGTCTGGTGCACCACCAGACACTGTCCGGTGCGGATCTACTTCCTTATTTGGCGAAGCCGACCGTTGGCACTTGGTAGCCGTTGGCGCACCGGACACTGTCCGGTGCACACCGGATAGTCCGGTGCCCCATCCGACCGTTGGCGCTTGCCACGCGTCGCGCGCGGATTCCTCGGCCGACCGTTGGCCCGGCCGACTGTTGGCTCACCGGATAGTCCGATGCACACCGGACAGTCCGGTGAATTATAGCCATACGCCGTTAATCACTTCCCGAGAGCAGCAAGTTCGCCTGAGCCAGCCTGGCGCACCGGACACTGTCCGGTGCAGCACCGGACAGTCCGGTGCAGCACCGGACAGTCCGGTGCACCCAAACAGAGCTGACTTTGGCTGAACAAAGCCATCTTTAATTTCAACTAGATTTTTCCTGTTTCCAGCACTTAGACACAATACATTAGTCTCTAAAACAATGTACTAAGTCTGAGAAACATACCTTTATACTTGATTTGTACTTTGTCCACCATTTAACACTTAGGCACTTGTGTTGGACACTAAATCACCAAAATACTTAGAAATGGCCTAAGGGCACATTTCCCTTTCAATCTCCCCCTTTTTGGTGATTTATGCCAACACAACATAAAGCAAGTAGAACAAGTGCAAAATTAATTCAAATAAGAACTCAAAATTGTTTTGATTCAAATTTGGCATATATGGATCATTCTTTGCCACCACTTGGTTTGTTTTTGCAAATCAACCTCAATTTCCTATCTCTAAGTCAAACACACTTGTTGAGACATAACAAAAGTTGTTCCAAGAGAAATTGATCAAAGATTTCAAAAACTCCCCCTTTTCCCATAATTAAGCCTTCTCCCCACAAGAGACCAATTTTTGACAAATAAGAGATCCAATAAGAGTATTTTGACAAAACAAAAAGCTATATTCTACTATTTTCAAAATTCTCAAGCGGTAGCTGATCCATTTCTTGCTTTGGCCTTTTTTTATCCCCCTTTGGCATCAAGCACCAAAACGGGATCAATCTTGGCCCTTAAACCCCATTGCCTCACCAAAATCTTCAACTAAGAGTAAAAAGGCAATAAGAGTGCAAAGATGAACTTGGAATTAGTTACTCTTTCATCGGAGTGCAGTGGAAGACTTTCATGGTCCAAGTCCACCTTTCCCTTTCAAACCTCCTTTGAGACTAAAGTAAGCAAACTCAAGTACACAATTAGTCTCAAAGGGTCAAGTTGTAGCACATCTCCCCCTAAATATGCGCATCACTTGCAATTGGACTTGTGAGGTCCGGGGAGTGCTTGTACAACTTGAGCACCATACATAAACAATGAAATGCATTAAGGAACATGATCAAGGCATAAAACACATGTATGCTATAAATCAATCCAAGTTCCGCGAATCTAAGACATTTAGCTCACTACGCAGCCTGCAAAAGGTCTTCTCATCTAGAGGCTTGGTAAAGATATCGGCTAGCTGGTTCTCGGTGCTAACATGAAACACTTCGATATCCCCCTTTTGCTGGTGGTCTCTCAAAAAGTGATGCCGGATGTCTATGTGCTTTGTGCGGCTGTGTTCAACAGGATTATCCGCTATGCGGATAGCACTCTCATTATCACATAGGAGTGGGACTTTGCTCAAATTGTAGCCAAAGTCCCTGAGGGTTTGCCTCATCCAAAGTAGTTGCGCGCAACACTGTCCTGCGGCAACGTACTCGGCCTCAGCAGTGGATAGGGCAACATAAGTTTGTTTTTTGAACTCCACGACATCAGGGACCTTCCTAAGAATTGGCACGTCCCCGATGTACTCTTCCTATCGACCTTACATCCAGCATAGTCGGAGTCTGAATATCCAATCAAGTCAAAGGTAGACCCCTTTGGATACCAGATCCCGAAGCAAGGCGTAGCTACTAAATATCTAAGAATTCGCTTCACAGCCACTAAGTGACAATCCCTTGGATCGGATTGAAATCTAGCACACATGCATACACTAAGCATAATATCCGGTCTACTAGCACATAAATAAAGTAAAGACCCTATCATAGACCGGTATGCCTTTTGATCAACGGACTTACCTCCTTTGTTGAGGTTGGTGTGTCCGTCATTTCCCATTGGAGTCTTTGCGGGCTTGGCATCCTTCATCCCAAACCGCTTGATCAAATCTTGCGTGTACTTCGATTGTGAGATGAAGGTCCCATCCTTGAGTTGTTTCACTTGGAACCCAAGGAAGTAGCTTAACTCGCCCATCATTGACATCTCAAACTTTTGAGTCATCACCCTGCTAAACTCTTCACAAGACTTTTGGTTAGTAGAACCAAATATTATGTCATCGACATAAATTTGGCACACAAAAAGATCACCATCACAAGTGTTAGTAAAAAGAGTTGGATCGGCTTTCCCAACCTTGAAAGCATTAGCAATTAAAAAGTCTCTAAGACATTCATACCATGCTCTTGGGGCTTGCTTAAGTCCATAGAGCGCCTTAGAGAGCTTACACACATGGTCGGGGTACCGTTCATCCTCAAAGCCAGAGGGTTGCTCCACGTACACCTCCTCCTTGATTGGCCCGTTGAGGAAAGCGCTCTTCACATCCATTTGGAACAACCTGAAAGAATGGTGAACGGCATATGCTAGCAATATACGAATGGACTCTAGCCTAGCCACACGAGCAAAAGTCTCCTCAAAGTCCAAACCTGCGACTTGGGCATAACCTTTTGCCACAAGTCGTGCCTTGTTCCTTGTCACCACTCCGTGCTCGTCTTGTTTGTTGCGGAACACCCACTTTGTTCCCACAACATTTTGCTTGGGACGAGGCACCAGTGTCCAAACTTCATTTCTCTTGAAGTTATTGAGCTCCTCTTGCATAGCCAACACCCAGTCCGAATCTAGCAAGGCCTCCTCTACCCTGAAAGGCTCTGTAGGAAACGGGTGACGCCTAAGAGGGGGGGGGTGAATTAGGACTTCTAAAACTTTTACTAAACTAGGCCACAATTAAATCCCTAGAGCAAAACCTATGCAAATAATCAAAACTAGAATGTGCAAACTAGGTTTTGTCTAAGTGTTGCTATCTCTACCGCAAAAGGCTAAGTTTCAATCTATACTAAATAAGTATGACTACAAGATTGAAACTTAAATGCGGAATGTAAAGAGCTAAGTAGAGAAGCAAACTCTCGTGGATGACGCCGGTATTTTTACCGAGGTATCCGGAACCACGCAAGGTCCCGACTAATCCTCGTTGGTGCCCCTACGCAAAGGGAAGCCCACGCGAGGGCCAAGCACCACGGTCGAGTAACTCCGTAGAGAGCCACGGGCCTTCTCCACGCGCAAGTGGTGCTCCGCTTCCGGCTCCTCTCGGACGCTCCCCGTCGTCTCCACTATCGAGCTTCCGGCCGAAACGCCGCGGGCCTCGTTCCCTCCGATACACGGTGGCGGCCGTGACACAAACGCGGTTGTCACGGTCTCGCAAGACTCTCGCCCCACTCGGTACAATTACAACGACTCACGCAAGAGCCGAGGGGTTGTGTGGTTTTACAAAACTCACTCAACTAACTAGGATTCACCTAGAGCAAGCGCTAAAGCGGTCTAACTAACCTAAGCACTTCGCAAAGCACCTACGCTAATCACCGAGTGATTCTATTAAGCACTTGGGTGTTTGAGCTCTTGGAAATATGCACTATGTGTATTGGTATGTTGCTTGGGCTCTCACACTTGAGAATGGCCGGTTGGGGTGGTATTTATAGCCTCCACACCCCAAACTAGCCGTTGGACAGAAAGCAGCAGCTTTCTGTCGTCGGGTGCACCGGACAGTCCGGTGCACCACCGGACATCTACTGTGCAGTGTCCGGTGCACGCCACGTCAGCTGACCGTTGGCGCCTGTAGCAGTCGACCGTTGGATCCGACCGTTGCCTTCTGCCCGTTGGCACACCGGACAGTCCGGTGCACACCGGACAGTCCGGTGCTAGAGCCAGAGAGCGCCTTTCTGCGGCCTCTCTGCGCAGACTGTCCGGTGCCTCACCGGACAGTCCGGTGCACACCGGACACCAATGTCCGGTGCGCCACCAGGCGCTGGCTGACAGCCCTTCTTGGATTTCTTCGCTGATTTCTTCGGGCTTCTTTGTTCTTGAGTATTGGACTCCTATGCATCTTTTTATGTCTTCTTTTGAGGTGTTGCATCCTCATTGCCTTGGTCCAATTCTCTTCGCATCCTGTGAACTACAAACACAAACACTAGAAAACTTATTAGTTCACGGATTGTGTTGTTCATCAAACACCAAAACTTAATTAGCCAAATGGCCCGGGGTCCATTTTCCTTACAATCTCCCCCTTTTTGGTGATTGATGACAACACAACCAAAGCAAGCAAATAATACAAGTATTTGAATGAAAATATGCATTTTACTTGCTAAGATGCATGATTGTCCCCACAATGTGAAATTATGGACTTAAGCCTCCCCCTAACTCCATAATTCACTTACTTCCTATTTTTGGACCAAATAACCAAAACCACTAAAAAACCATTTGTAGATATAAAAATTTAAATTGGTGGTGTTTGGTGTTTGATATAGTTTTCATTGCTTTGGTCCCTAAACTTCTCCCCCTTTGGCATCAACCACCGAAAAGGAAGACATTAAAAGCATGTAAGAAGTAAATAAAAGCTTGCCCTCATCAAGAATTGTATCAAATGATATCACTAGAAGGATATTAAATTAAACTATGTGTATGATACCACTTGAAGGAGTCCTCAAAAGATTACTCCCCCTAAATGAGTATTCTCCTTAGAAAGAAGTTTCTCCCCCTTTTTAGAGATGAAGAAATACTCCCCCTGACAGAGATCCTCTACTTAGGAAAAAGCATGTGAAAATTAGAGGTGCAAGACATGATTTGAAAAGACTAACTTCCCTTATGCATAGGTAACAGAATATGAGTTAACTACTTATGCATTTTTGCAACATGGAAGCATATGATATGAAATATAGTCTAATCAAATATTGGAGAAGACATGTAAATGATACTGAATGTAGTCTCAAAAGATACCAATTGAAAGTCAATGGTGAGCTTGAGAGACATAAGAGTTCTTGGAGATTTTGCAGTGGAAGATTGTTGTCTTTCTCTGGGGACTTCATTTTCCTTACAATGAGACTATCACATGAAATAGACTTGAAAAGGTGTTAGTCTCAAAGTGTTAGATTATAGAGTAACCTCCCCCTAAAGGTGTGCATACAAGTTTTGAATACTTGTAGGAGACATGCACTTTGATTTGATATCAAGAGGGGCAAATTATCCATAATCCAAACTTTGGCACATATAAGTTAAATGATACAATTTGTAGAAATCAAAATTTTCAGTTGATGCATCATTTACTATGGAATGAATAAGAAGCTATGTGCCGTGCTTAAATAAACATTTTAAGCCATGTAGGTTTGCTTAAGTATATGAATTAAAAACAAGCAATCCTACCATATGATTTACCTAGTATGCATGATTTTTAAACAAAAGTACATAACAAATGTAATACTAGGCAAGAAAGGTAAACTAGATAAAAGGTAAATAGATACGCATATCTAAAAATGAGAAATATAATACAACTAGTTACCTTAGTCATGGGTGGGAAATTTGGGTCCAAAATTTTCACTAACCCACTTGGCAATAAACTTGATCCAATATGATGTATCCCATGATATACATCCCAATTTAGCCAAGTCTCCAAATTTCCCGATGACCTTCGGTCCACTCACTTCCCTTTCGGGATCCAAACCTTCTTGGTGCTTTTCATGGTTGAAATTATTTCCTTTGGCACCCAGATGCGTTTGGCCCCCTTTCCTTTGTTGGCTTGCTTGTTGGCCTTGATTGCTATCACCTTTCCATTCTTTTTCTTCTTGATCAAATATGGTGTAGCATCCTTTTTGTTCATCTTGTAGGTGTTGGAGATTTTGCTTGATGGCTTTTGCTTGAGCTTTTGCCTTTGTTTATCCCCGGTCATCGCCTTGCATTGGAAAGACTTGTGGCCTTCTATGTGGCATAGCCTACAAATCACAGTTTCTCCCTCTACAGCTTGTTCACTCCCGCAGTGGTGTTATCCTGTGGAGGTCGGATTTGTTTGGCTTTGCCTTTCTTGTCATACAAAGCCTTGCCAAGGCGAGCCACTTCTTGCTTTAATTGTTCATTTTCCTTTGCAACCTCATCTGAACATGTCTCTACAACAATATTCTCAACAACGACTTGGTTGCAGGGGTTAGAATCGTCAATTAAATCAAAGCAGGAAGTAGAAGCATCTTTCATAATTATTTCAGGTATTTCAACTAAAGATGCTGCTGGGGTGCTACCAATGTTTTCTAGTTTAGTAGTTAGCTCATTATTGTGTATGCTAAGAATTTCCATTTTCTCTAGCAAATTTTCAATAGCTTCTTGGGAGCTAGCTAACTTAGCCTTAAGTTTTTCATTCTTTTTAATAAGGCTATCATCGGTAGCAGTGGATGGAGCACTAGATTCTAATAGCTCAATTTTAGTTGATAGCTCACTATTTAAGTTTGCAAAAGTTTCAAATTTTTCTAGCAAACCTTTGTAATCATTTTGAGAGCTAACCAACTTATTTTTCAAAGTTTTAAGTTGAGCCTTTTGCTTAGTGCAAACATCCTGGAAAAATTTTACGGCTTCCGCAAGCTCTTCTAGAGAGGCCTTTCCCTCACCTTCATCATCACTACTACTTTCATCACTAGAGGATGGAATGCTTTTGTTACCTCTTGCCATAAGGCATTTGTGTGATGACCGTGATGATCGTGACGAGGACCGGTGGCTGCGCGTCCTTGGAGGTTCATCTTCACTTGAAGAATCATCCCAAGTTCTAACACTTGTGAGCGCCTTGCCTTTGCTCCTCTCCTTTTTGGGTTTGGCCATATTTGGACAGTTGTCCCTGAAGTGGCCCTTCTCCCCACATGCGAAGCATCCTCTCTTCCTTTGCTTTTTCCTGTCAATGTTAAAGAGAAGATCCTCGACCTGCAGGGGCACACCCATTAGATTAATCTTGCGGATCATCCTCATTACCTTTCCGACGCGTCGGATTGTTTCTTCGTCCTCGGAGGATGATGTGCATGGTTGATTATCTTCATCATCATCACTTTCTTCTTCTACTTCCTCTTCTTCGCTTGAGGAACTTGGAGTGGGAGCCTTCTTTTTGCCCTTCCTTTCATCACATGTAAGAGCATATGGTCTTGAGGAAGTTGGCTCCTCTCCCCGACTCATTTTTCGCGACATCTCAAAGGCCGCGATTTTCCCAATCACAATGGTCGGGGTCATGTTGCTCAAATCCTCCATGTTGTGAAGGATGGTGATGATGCTCCCATATCTTTGTTGTGGTAGCAGGGAGATAATCTTCCTCACAATGTCCGCATCACCTAGCTTATTAATGCCAATAGAATTGAGCTCAATGATAATTAGATTCAAACGAGAATACATGTCTCTAACAAGCTCATCATCTTTCATGGCAAAAGAATTATACTCATTTAAGACTAGGCAATTTTTTTGCTCACGGACATTGGATGTGCCATCATGGAGCTCATGCAATTTTAGCCAAATCTCATTAGCAGTTTTCAAGATAAATACTTGATTAAAAATATCCATGCTAAGAGATTCATACAAGCAATTTTTGGCTCTAGCATTTAAATGGATTTCTTTTTCCTCACTCGTGGTGGGTTTCTCGGGATTCTTGAGGGGTTTCATCCCGTCACGAGTGACTCTCCAAACACCTAGATCAACGACCTCTAGGTAACAAGCCATTCTAGCACTATAATATGGGAAGTTAGTGCCGTCGAAGTGTGGTGGCCTATGGGTATCCATCCCTTCCTCAAAAAAGCGTCGGCTCTTTTAGCGGTGAAGCTAAAACGTTTCAAATGAGCCAAACCGGGCTTTGATACCACTTGTAGGAAACGAGTGATGCCTAAGAGGGGGGGGGTGAATTAGGACTTCTAAAACTTTTACTAAACTAGGCCACAATTAAATCCCTAGAGCAAAACCTATGCAAATAATCAAAACTAGAATGTGCAAACTAGGTTTTGTCTAAGTGTTGCTATCTCTACCGCAAAAGGCTAAGTTTCAATCTATACTAAATAAGTATGACTACAAGATTGAAACTTAAATGCTTAATATAAATGCGGAATGTAAAGAGCTAAGTAGAGAAGCAAACTCTCGTGGATGACGCCGGTATTTTTACCGAGGTATCCGGAACCACGCAAGGTCCCGACTAATCCTCGTTGGTGCCCCTACGCAAAGGGAAGCCCACGCGAGGGCCAAGCACCACGGTCGAGTAACTCCGTAGAGAGCCACGGGCCTTCTCCACGCGCAAGTGGTGCTCCGCTTCCGGCTCCTCTCGGACGCTCCCCGTCGTCTCCACTATCGAGCTTCCGGCCGAAACGCCGCGGGCCTCGTTCCCTCCGATACACGGTGGCGGCCGTGACACAAACGCGGTTGTCACGGTCTCGCAAGACTCTCGCCCCACTCGGTACAATTACAACGACTCACGCAAGAGCTGAGGGGTTGTGTGGTTTTACAAAACTCACTCAACTAACTAGGATTCACCTAGAGCAAGCGCTAAAGCGGTCTAACTAACCTAAGCACTTCGCAAAGCACCTACGCTAATCACCGAGTGATTCTATTAAGCACTTGGGTGTTTGAGCTCTTGGAAATATGCACTATGTGTATTGGTATGTTGCTTGGGCTCTCACACTTGAGAATGGCCGGTTGGGGTGGTATTTATAGCCTCCACACCCCAAACTAGCCGTTGGACAGAAAGCAGCAACTTTCTGTCGTCGGGTGCACCGGACAATTCGGTGCACCACCGGACATCTACTGTGCAGTGTCCGGTGCACGCCACGTCAGCCGACCGTTGGCGCCTGTAGCAGTCGACCGTTGGATCCGACCGTTGCCTTCTGCCCGTTGGCACACCGGACAGTCCGGTGCTACAGCCAGAGAGCGCCTTTCTGCGGCCTCTCTGCGCAGACTGTCCGGTGCCTCACCGGACAGTCCGGTGCACACCGGACACCAATGTCCGGTGCGCCACCAGGCGCTGGCTGACAGCCCTTCTTGGATTTCTTCGCTGATTTCTTCGGGCTTCTTTGTTCTTGAGTATTGGACTCCTATGCATCTTTTTATGTCTTCTTTTGAGGTGTTGCATCCTCATTGCCTTGGTCCAATTCTCTTCGCATCCTGTGAACTACAAACACAAACACTAGAAAACTTATTAGTTCACGGATTGTGTTGTTCATCAAACACCAAAACTTAATTAGCCAAATGGCCCGGGGTCCATTTTCCTTACAGGCTCAATAGAAGAGACAAAGGAGTAATGCTCACAAAAAATTAACTAATTGAGACCGAGTAGTTACTCCCTTGCTAATGTCACCCAAAATCTGGTCGACTGGATGATCCCTTTGAATCATCGCTCGAACTTGAGTTGGAGGTGCAGGTTGTGCTTCTTCCTCTATCACATGAACATCTTGTGCTCCCCCTTGATCACATGCCTCTTCTTGATGAACCTGTTCATCGTCTTGAGTTGGGGAATGCACCATTGTTGAGGAAGAAGGTTGATCTTGCTCCTTTTGTTCCATTGGCCTCACATCTCCAATCGCCATGGTGCGCATTGCTGCCGTTGGAATGTCTTCTTCATCTACATCATCAAGATCAACAACTTGCTCTCTTGGAGAGCCATTAGTCTCATCAAATACAACGTCGCTAGAGACTTCAACCAAACCTGATGATTTGTTGAAGACCCTATACGCCTTTGTATTTGAGTCATAACCTAACAAAAACCCTTCTATGGCTTTGGGAGCAAATTTGGAATTCCTACCCTTCTTCACTAGAATGTAGCATTTACTCCCAAAAACTCGGAAATACGAAACATTGGGTTTGTTACCGGTTAGTAGCTCATACGAAGTCTTCTTGAGAGGCGATGAAGGTAGACCCGGTTGATGGCGTGGCAAGCCATGTTCACGGCTTCCGACCAAAAGCGCTCGGGGGTCTTGAACTCTCCAAGCATCGTCCTTGCCATGTCTATAAGCGTCATGTTCTTCCTCTCTACCACACCATTTTGCTGTGGTGTGTAGGGAGCGGAGAACTCGTGCTTGATTCCTTCCTCCTCAAGATACTCCTCCACTTGAAGGTTCTTGAATTCGGACCCATTATCGCTCCTTATCTTCTTCACCTTGAGCTCAAACTCATTTTGAGCTCTCCTTAGGAAGCGCTTGAGGGTCCCTTGGGTTTCAGATTTATCCTGCAAAAAGAATACCCAAGTGAAGCGGGAAAAATCATCAACTATAACAAGACCATACTTACTTCCTCCGATGCTTAGATAGGCGACGGGTCCGAAGAGGTCCATATGAAGCAACTCCAAGGGTCTTGATGTTGTCATCACATTTTTGGCATGATGAGAGCTTCCCACCTGTTTCCCTACTTGACAAGCTGCACAAGGTCTATCTTTTTCGAAAGTAACATTAGTTAGACCTATCACGTGTTCTCCCTTTAGAAGCTTGTGAAGGTTCTTCATCCCCACATGTGCTAAGCGGCAATGCCACAGCCAGCCCATGCTAGTCTTAGCAATTAAGCATGCATCTAGACCGGCCTCCTCTTTTGCAAAATCAATTAAATAGAGTTTGCCGTCTAATACACCCTTAAAAGCTAATGAACCATCACTTCTTCTAAAGACAGACACATCTACATTTGTGAATAGACAATTATATCCCATGTTACATAATTGACTTACGGATAGCAAATTATATCCAAGCGACTCAACTAAGAATACATTAGAAATAGAGTGCTCATTTGAGATTGCAATCTTGCCTAAGCCTTTAACCTTGCCTTGGTTCCCATCACCGAATATGATTGAATCTTGGGGATCCTTGTTCTTGACGTAGGAAGAGAACATCCTCTTTTCCCCCGTCATGTGGTTTGTGCATCCGCTGTCGATAATCCAGCTTGATCCCCTGGATGCATAAACCTGCAAGGCAAATTTAGGCTTGGGTCTTAGGTACCCAACTCATGTTGGGTCCTACAATGTTAGTACAAATAGCCTTAGGGACCCAAATGCAAGTTTTATCTCCCTTGCATTTTGCCCCTAATTTTCTAGCAATTATCTTCCTATCCTTTCTACAAATAGCAAAGGAAGCATTTAAAGCATGATAAATTGTAGAAGGTTCACTATTTGTTTTCCTAGGCACATGAACAACATTTCTTCTAGGCATGTTATTAATAACATTTCTCCTAGCTAAGTTTCTATCATGCATGATAGAGGAGCTAGAAGCAACCATGGCATGAGAATCAAAATCATTATAACTTCTATAGCCATTTCTAGAATGTCTCCTATCATGATACATGAAGGCATGGTTCTTTTGAGCACTACTAGCCATAGGGGCCTTCCCTTTCTCCTTGGCGGAGATGGAAGCCTTTTGGCTTGTTAAGTTCTTGATTTCCCTCTTGAAGCCAAGACCATCCTTAATTGAGGGGTGTCTACCAATCGTGTAGGCATCCCTTGCAAATTTTAGCTTGTCAAATTCACTCTTGCTAGTCTTAAGTTGGGCATTAAGACTAGCCACTTCATCATTTAATTTAGAAATGCAAACTAGGTGTTCACTACAAGCATCAACATTAAAATCTTTGCACCTATTGCAAATCATAACATGTTCTACACAAGAGTTAGATTTATTTGCTACTACTAGTTTCGCATTTAAATCATCGTTAACACCTTTTAAAGTGGAAATGGTTTCATGACAAGTAGATAGTTCACAAGAAAGCATTTCATTCCTTTTAACTTCTAGAGCAAGAGAATTTTGTGCACTAACAAATTTATCATGCTCTTTCATACAAAAGATCCTCTTGCTTTTCTAATAACCTATTTTTATCATTCAAGGCATCAATTAATTCATTAATTTTATCAACCTTGGTTCTATCTTGGCCCTTGAATAAACATGAATAATCTATTTCATCATCATCACTTGAAGAAGCATAAGTACTAGTATTACGAGTGCTTACCTTCTTTCCCTTGCCATGAGGCAAGTGTGATGCTCGTTGGGGAAGAGGGATGACTTGTTGAAGGCGGTGGCGGCGAGTCCTTCGTTGTCGGAGTCGGACGACGAACAATCCGAGTCCCACTCCTTGCCAAGATGTGCCTCGCCCTTAGCCTTCTTGTAAGCTTTCTTCTTTTCCCTCTTGTTCCCTTGTTCCTGGTCACTATCATTATCGGGACAATTAGCGATAAAATGACCAATCTTACCACATTTGAAGCATGAGCGCTTCCCCTTCGTCTTGTTCTTGTTAGGCTGCCCCTTGCGACCCTTTAGCGCCGTCTTGAAGCGCTTGATGATGAGGGCCATCTCTTCATCATTAAGCCCGGCCGCCTCAACTTGCGCCACCTTGCTAGGTAGCGCCTCCTTGCTCCTTGATGCCTTGAGAGCAATAGTTTGAGGCTCTTGGATTAGGCCATTTAATGCATCGTCGATGTATCTAGCCTCCTTGATCATCATCCACCCGCTTACGAACTTTCCAAGGATCTCCTCGGGCGTCATCTTCGTGTACCTAGGATTCTCACGAATATTGTTCACAAGATGTGGATCAAGGACGGTAAATGACCTTAATATTAGGCGGACGACGTCGTGGTCCGTCCATCGCGTGCTTCCATAGCTCCTTATCTTGTTGACGAGGGTCTTGAGCCTGTTGTAGGTCTAGGTTGGCTCCTCCCCTCTTATCATCGCGAATCTCCCGAGTTCGCCTTCCACCAACTCCATCTTGGTGAGCATGGTGACGTCGTTCCCCTCATGTGAGATCTTGAGGGTGTCCCAGATCTGCTTGGCATTGTCCAAGCCGCTCACCTTATGGTATTCGTCCCTGCACAATGAGGCTAACAACACAGTAGTAGCTTGTGCATTTTTATGAATCTGTTCATTGATAAACAAAGGACTATCCGAGCTATCAAATTTCATTCCACTCTCTACTATCTCCCATATACTAGGATGGAGAGAGAACAAGTGACTACGCATTTTGTGACTCCAAAATCCGTAGTCCTCCCCATCAAAGTGTGGAGGTTTGCCAAGAGGAATGGAAAGCAAATGTGCATTTGAGCTATGCGGAATACGAGAATAATCGAAAGAGAAGTTTGAGTTAACCGTCTTCTTTTTTTCGTAGTTGTTGTCGTCGTCCTTTTGGGAAGAAGAGGACTCGTCGCTGTCATCGTAGTAGACGATCTCCTTGATGCGCCTTGTCTTCTTCTTCTTCCCATCTTTTCGTTTGTTGCCCGAGCCCGAGTCGGTAGGCTTGTCATCTTTATGCTTGTTGACGAAGGACTCCTTCTCCTTATCATTGATCACAATCCCCTTGCCCTTAGGATCCATCTCTTCGGGCGATTAGTCCCTTTCTTGAAGAGAACGGTTCTGATACCAATTGAGAGCACCTAGAGGGGGGGTGAATAGGTGATCCTGCCAAACCTTGAAACTTAATCCACAAAACTTAATTAGGAGTTAGCACAATTAAGCCAAGTGGCTAGAGAGGAGTCTTTGCAAGACACGATAACCACAAGAAGATCAATCACAGATAGACACAGTGGTTTATCCTGTGGTTCGGCCAAGTTCAACACTTGCCTACTCCACGTTGTGGCGTCCCAACGGACGAGGGTTGCAATCAACCCCTTTCAAGCGGTCCAAAGACCCACTTGAATACCACGGTGTTTTGCTTTGCTTTTCTATATCCCGCTTGCGAGGAATCTCCACAACTTGGAGTCTCTCGCCCTTACAAAGATGTTCACAAAGAAGCACGGAGTAAGGGAGGGATGAGCAACACACACAAGACACAAAATCAGAGTGACACCACACACACAAGTCGCAACAAGAGCTCACAATATAACCCGGCGAGTTCACAACTCAAATGAAGCTCCAATTTCTATCGCAAAGAATCAAATGCGCGGAATCAAAGTCTTGGTGCTTAGGAATGCTTCGAGAATGCTTGGTGTACTTCTCCATGCGCCTAGGGGTCCCTTTTATAGCCCCAAGGCAGCTAGGAGCCATTGAGAGCATTCCAGGAAGGCAATTATTGCCTTCTGTCGCCTGGCGCACCGGACAGTCCAGTGCACCACCGAACACTGTCCGGTGCGGATCTCCTTTCTTATTTGGCGAAGCCGACCGTTGGCACGTGGTAGCCGTTGGCGCACCGGACAGTCCGGTGCCCCATCCGACCGTTGGCGCTTGTCACGCGTCGCGCACGGATTCCTCAGCCGACCGTTGGCCCGACCGACTGTTGGCTCATCGGACAGTCTGGTGCACACCGGATAGTCCGGTGAATTATAGCTGTACGCCGTTAATCACTTCCCGAGAGCAGCAAGTTCGCCTGAGCCAGCCTGGCGCACCGGACAGTCCGGTGCACCCAGACAGAGCTGACTTTGGCTAAACAAAGCCATCTTTAATTTCAACTAGATTTTTCCTGTTTCCAGCACTTAGACACAATACATTAGTCTCTAAAACAATGTACTAAGTCCGAGAAACATACCTTTGTACTTGATTTGTACTTTGTCCACCATTTAACACTTAGGCACTTGTGTTGGACACTAAATCACCAAAATACTTAGAAATTGCCCAAGGGCACATTTCCCTTTCAGCGTGCGTGAGCCGTTCGAGGAACGGGCGTCTCGCTTTGAGTTTTGAATCTCGCGGCGGGTTCGGGTGAAGTGTTGAACGGGTCTCACTTGGGCCTTTATATATTCGGGAGAGGGACCGGTGACGGTTCTTTACTCTGCTGCTCGCCTCCCACTTAGGTTTTCGCAACCTAAGGGAATAGCCAGAGAAAGGAAACCGCGCACCCAGTCCTCTCCGCCGCCACCTCTTCTGCTTGGTGATGGCCGACCGGGTGACCATTGTTTCGCCGCGCGACCCGTGGCCTTTCTCCACCGTCACGACGGATGACCTGGAGGCCCTTGTTGCTGATGGTTTGCTTCGCCCTCTCTCCGGTGACTCATAGCCGGAGTGGATGGCCCCTCCGAGCGGAGCCGCCCCGTCCCCGCCGCCGGGGTATGTGGTGAGCTTTGTCTCCTTTCACGAGCGGGGGTTTGGAGTGCCGGCAAGCCGTTTTATGCGAGTGATTCTGCACGTCTACGGGGTGGAGCTGCACAACCTCAGTCCCAACTCCATCTCGCAAGCAGCCACCTTCGCGGCGGTTTGTGAAGGATATTTGGGGATTGCCCCCCACTGGGACCTGTGGACCCATCTCTTCTCCGCGGAGCTTTTTGCCTCGCCGACGGGGGAAAGAAGTGTTCGCATGGCGGTGCGGGCCGGTGGCTGCATCCTCCAGTTGAGGCAGGTGCGGGCGCTGCAGTACATCCCTGCCATCCTCGCGTCTTCGAACAAAGGGTGGCAGCGCCGGTGGTTTTATCTCTGAAATGACGACGGGAGGCTCCCGTCGTTTTCTCAACGAGTGGTGACCACCGTCGCCGATAACAGGCGCTACGGGACCCCACGCGAGAGACAGAAGAATCTCTAGCCCCTTTTGAGGGCCTTGGAGGAGCTGCGAGAAGGAGGGCTCACCGCCGCGGGGGTGGTTGCCGCCATTCATCGCCGGAGGGTGCTCCCCTTGACGGAGCGGCGACTGCCGCTTTGGGAGATGATGCCGGGGGTTGACTTGGAGGGTTTGCAAATGTCCTCGGACCCCCTTCCCACCGACGACCTCCACAGGCGGGTAGCCGGCACGGTAGGGAAGTTAGAGGCCGGCGCCTTTCCCAGCCCTCGATGCGTCCCGATCGCGGGTGTGTGTCCCTGGTGAGTGTCCACTGCTTTCTTCTTGTGTCGGATTGCCCTTGGTTCTCACAGTCGAGACTTTTCGTCTGTCTCCAGGAGGTAGGGTCTCACAAGCCTTCCCTGCCACCGGTCCCGGAGGACGCAGTGGACCGAGCTGCGCGGAGAGTCGCCGTGGAGAAGAGGAAGGAGAAGAAGGACGCGAAGAAGGCTCGGACCCGCGAGCGGACGTGGGCTCGGGACGCCTTGGAAAGGCTCCATCGTCGGTAGGAGAGGGATGGGCTCCCGAGGGAGCCGTCGCCAGAGACGCCTGACGACGACGACGACGATGAAGACGATGATGAAGACGACGACATGGCTGCCCGCCTCGGCCTCAGCCCGGATCTGAGGCTGGGCCAGGGGTCGTCGAGCCAGCTTCGGGGTCCCGGTCCGAAGAACAGGGGCAGGCCGAGGGGGTACTTGATCCCTTGGCCGAGGTAGTTGGGGTGACCCTGGGGAATCAGGCCGAGCCGCCTGTTCCCCGAGAATTGTTGCCCGCGCCGACTGCGCAGGAGGGTGATCCTCGGGTCGTCGTGGCTGTGCTTGGGCAGTCCGTCCCACGGGTGCCTCGGGCGCCCAAGGCAAGGATGGTACCGAAGTCGGCAGCGGGGCAGACCTTGGTGGTACCTTCGGGGATCGAGGTTCGAGAGACCTCCCCACAGGCACGATCGATCATGGCCCGGAGTGGGTAAGTATCTTAGGATATCTTCATCCTAGCTCCTCCTTCGTATGTCCTGATCCTGGTTTTCCCTTTCTCCTTAGCAAGCTGAGGCACGGTTCGACCGGTCTGGCTCCCCGGAAGGTCCTCAAGACGGCGTCGGCTTCTGCGGCTAGTGTCGCGCCGGGCCTTGCTGGCCAGCTGACCTCATCGCAAGACGCCCCAAAGCGGGGGGGCTCATGCGGCACCAGTTGTCGTGGGGCGAGCTCCCGAGGCTGACTCCTCTGTCGAGGCGGCCGTTGCACTGGGGGAGGCTGCTGACGCGGCTGTGGCCTCGGGCCCACCAGACACGTTGCCGGCGCTGGCACCGGCTGCTGCCGAGGCCATTGCCGTTCTGGCCGTGGAGTCACCCGTCGCCGCCGATGCTGAGATGGCTGAGGCGCTGCTACCTGATGCCTCGGAGGAGGGTGGCGCGGAACCACGACCCATCCTGGGGAGCGGCAGCCTCGTCCCCGCGCGGCGCAGTCCTGATGGGCGGCGTCAGTCACTCCGGTTCTGGACCAGTGGGGCTTCAGATCCCCTCTTCGTTCTTGACGATGAGCGAGAGGAGCAGTCTTGGGACGGGCTTCGTGAGTGTGCCGAGGCAACGGTGGGGTCGCTCCGGTCGACCTTGGAGGTCCTTCGCAGGGACGTTCCCAAGATCCTCCAGGTAATGAGTTCAAGCATACCTTTCACGTGTTCACGGCGTTCTTTGTGATGCCCCGCTTCCTTTCCTCAGGATCTGACGGATCTGAGCGTCGCCAAGTCGTCGTTCATCCGCCGTGAGGCCAATGTCTGGGGTTCGCTGCGGTCCCTGAGGACCACGCTTGCCGAGGCTACCGAGCGCCTCTCCCAACGGAGCGCCGAGGTGGCGGACCTTCGGTTGCTCTGTGTCGATCTGGAGGTGGAGGCAGAGGCGGCACGCGCAGAGGCGCAGCGGCAGAAGTCGGAGCTTGGCCAGGTCATCGGCGAGTGGGACCAATCTCGGGGTTGGGCCGCCGAGGCTGAAAGCCGGGCTGAGGCTCTTGGAGTCCAGTTAGCCGAGGCGTCTGCTCGGGCCAGAGCCCTTGTGGCGGATCTAGCCGCGGCCCAAGCCGCATCCTCGGAGCACCGTGCCTGAGCCGAAGATATGTCTTGGATGTTTTAAGATTTTGATTCAGCTTCGTTCCTCAACCAGTGTTTGAAGTCTTCTGCTTTGGCTGTTTGCAGGGCTCGAGTCTGCCCTCGATGAGTCCACCAAGGCACTTGCCCAGGTGGCCGAGCAGAGGGAGGCCGACCACGCGGCCATGTCCGAGGCCATCTCGGCCTTCTGCCGAGTCTTTGGTTTCAACGACGTCCCCTCGGGAAGCTCCCCTCAGAGTCGCCTGCAGGCCTTGGGTGACCACACGCGCGGCAGACTCCGCGAGGCGCTGCATCACGACGTCAGGCGGGCCTTCGCCTTGCTCGCTTCCCACTACGACGTGGATCTGGAGCGGGTCAGCGAGGGGTATTGCCTTCCCGACGAAGATGAAGCTGCCCTGGCCGAAGTCCAGAGGCTTGACACGGCCGCCATGGGCCCAAGCGCGGTGCTGGCGACCACCTTCGAAGCAGAGATCCTCCCGCTTGCGCCGTCGTCCGAGGCCGGGGTGGATCTTGCTGAGGGTGGGGACGAAGCCGAGGGCGCGGCTCCTTCTCCGGGCGACGCCTGATTCTGCCGAAGCAGTTTATTTTGAATGCATATGTGTCTTTTGCGGCCGCTAAGGCCCGAACACTTTATCATCGTAATATAAGGTTGTGTCTCTTTTCCTCCTGTTTTGCGTATCTGGACTCGTTCGTCAATAGCAGGATTGCTTACCCAAGTAAGAGTTATTTTTTGTGGTAGGCGACGAGTGAGGTATCCGTATCCCAGAGGCGTAGGAGTCCCTCGGCTCGGTCGGCCTTGCCACTTTCATGCACCCTTATTCGTTTCTCGAGGTCCTGTTACTGATATAGCCGGGAGACGTGAAAGTCGTTTTGATGGAAGACTTTTTTCGAGGAAAATTTTGACGCAGAGGGGGTTCGCCCCTTCTAGCCCCCGAGGGAGGGTCGGGCTTTGCCGAGGCAAGGCTGACCCTTCCTTGATGGTTAGACTTTGTATGTGAACGAGGTGTACGAACAACTTGAAAACATCTTAAGGGTAGAAGCGATGTAGCTATCGGATGTTCCAAGCGTTGTTGTAGACCTTGCCTTGACTGTTGGCCAGCTTGTATGTCCCGAGCTTCAGAACCTTGGCGATGACGAACGGCCCTTCCCAGGGAGGCGTGAGCTTGTGCCGCCCTCGGGCGTCTTGTCGCAGCCGAAGCACCAAGTCGCCCACCTGGAGGTCTCGGGACCGAACCCCTCGGGCGTGGTAGCGTCGCAGGGACTGCTGATACCGCGCCGAGTGTAGTAAGGCCATGTACCGAGCCTCTTCCAGCTGGTCCAGTGAGTCTTCTCGGTTGGTTCGATTGCTTTGGTCGTCGTACGCCCTTGTCCTCGGGGAACCGTATTATAAGTCCGTGGGCAAGATGGCATCGGCCCCATAGACTAGAAAGAACGGTGTGAAGCCCGTGGCTCGGCTCGGCGTTGTCCTCAGACTCCAGACCACCGAGGGGAGTTCCTTCATCCATCGCCTGCCTTACTTGTTGAGGTCGTTGTAGATCCTCGGCTTGAGTCCTTGCAGAATCATGTCGTTGGCACGTTCTACCTGCCCATTCGTCATGGGGTGAGCCACGGCGGCCCAGTCCACCCGGATGTGGTGATCCTCGCAGAAGTCTTGGAACTTTCTGCCGGTGAACTGGGTGTTGTTGTCGGTGATGATGGAGTTTGGGACCCCAAAGCGATGGATGATGTTGGTGAAGAACGCCACCGCCTGTTCGGACCTGATGCTGTTTAGGGGTCGGACCTCGATCCACTTGGAGAATTTGTCGATGGCGACCAGCAGGTGCGTGTAGCCCCGGGTGCCTTCTACAAGGGACCGACGAGGTCCAGACCCCACACAGCAAACGGCCAGGTGATGGGTATTGTCTGTAGAGCCTAAGCGGGCAGGTGGGTCTGCCTTGCGTAGAATTGACACCCTTGGCAGGTGCGGACAATTCTAGTGGCGTCGGCCACCGCGGTCGGCCAGTAGAAACCTTGTCGGAAAGCGTTTCCAACAAGGGCTTGAGGCGCTGCGTGATGACCGCAAGCCCCCGAGTGTATTTCTTGTAAGAGCTCCTGGCCTTCGGCGATGGATATGCATCGCTGGAGGATGCCGGAGGGGCTGCGATGGTAGAGCTCCTTCCCGTCCCCCAGCAAGACGAATGACTTGGCGCACCGCGCCAGTCGCCGAGCTTCGGCTCGGTCGAGGGGCAGCTCTCCTCAGTGGAGATATTGCAGGTACGGGGTCTGCCAGTCTCGATTAGGCGGGACCCCATTCCGCTCTTCCTCGACGCGTAGTGCCTCACCCTTGGGGGTCGAGGGTGCCTCGGGCTGAGCCGAGGGCGCCCCGGGCTGAGCCGAGGGTGCCTTGGGCAGGGCCGAGGCCTTCTCAGGCTCGGGCGTGTCGTCAGTCTTGACTGAGGGTTGATGTAGGTCTCGGAAGAAGACGTCGGGAGGGATGGTCGTCCGCCTCGAGGCTATCTTAGCCAGCTCGTCCGCAGTCTCGTTGTATCGTCGGGCGATGTGGTTAAGCTCGAGCCCGTAGAACTTGTCCTCCATGCGCCGAACCTCATCGCAGTAGGCTTCCATCTTTGGGTCGCGGCAGTGGGAGTTCTTCATGACTTGGTCGATGACAAGCTGCGAGTCACCGCGAGCGTTGAGGTGTCGAACCCCTAGCTCGATGGCGATGCGCAACCTGTTGACCAGAGCCTCGTACTCAGCCACGTTGTTGGACGCCGGGAAATGGAGGCGCAGCACGTAGCAGAGGTGCTTCCCGAGGGGCGAGATGAAGAGCAGGCCCGCGCCTGCCCCTGTTTTCATCAGCGACCCGTCGAAAAACATGGTCCAGAGTTCCGGTTGGATCGGAGCTGCTGGAAGCTGGGTGTCGACCCATTCAGCCATAAAGTCCGCCAAGACTTGGGGACTTGATGGCCTTCCGAGGGGCGAACGAGATTGTCTCGCCCATGATTTCCACCGCCCATTTTGCAATCCTACCCGAGGCCTCTCGGCACTGGATGATCTCCCCCAGGGGGAAGGATGACACCACAGTCACCGGATGAGACTCGAAGTAGTGTCACAACTTCTGCCGCGTCAGAATCACCGCGTACAGCAGCTTCTGAATTTGTGGGTAGCAGATCTTAGTCTTGGACAGTACCTCACTGACGAAGTAGACCGGCCTCTGGACGGGCAATGCATGCCCCTCTTCTCGTCTCTCAACCACGATCGCGGCGCTGACCACCTGAGTGGTAGCGGCGACGTAGATCAAGAGGGCTTCTCCGGCAGCGGGGGGCACCAAGATGGGCGTGTTCGTGAGGAGCGCCTTCAGGTTCTCGAGGGCTTCCTCGGCCTCAGGGGTCCAAGTGAAGCACTCGGTCTTTCTTAAAAGGCGATACAGAGGTAGGCCTCTTTCGCCGAGGCGCGAGATGAAACGGCTCAGAGCCACAAGGCATCCCATGACCCTCTGTATGCCTTTCAAGTCTTTGATGGGGCCCATGTTGGTGATGGCCGCAATTTTCTCTAGGTTGGCCTCGATGCCCCGCTCGGAGACGATGAACCCCAAGAGCATGCCTCGGGGGACTCCGAAGACACACTTCTCGGGATTGAGTGTCACGCCCTTCGCCTTGAGACACCAGAATGTCGTTTCAAGGTCGGAGAAGAGGTCGGAGGCTTTCCTCATCTTGACTACGATGTCATCGACGTAAGCCTCGACCGTTCGACCAATGTGCTCGCCAAACACGTGGTTCATGCACCTTTGGTATGTCGCACCCGCATTCCTCAAACCAAATGGCATAGTAACGTAGCAGTACATGCCAAAAGGTGTGATGAAAGAGGTCGCGAGCTGGTCAGACTCTTTCATCCTGATTTGGTGATACCCTGAGTAGGCATCGAGGAAAGATAGGGTTTCGCACCCAGCAGTGGAATCCACGATTTGATCGATGCGAGGCAGAGGGTATGGAACCTTCGGACATGCTTTGTTTAGACCAGTGTAGTCTACACACATCCGCCATTTCCCTCCTTTCTTTCTCACAAGCACAGGGTTGGCAAGCCATTCGGGATGGAATACCTCTTTGATGAACCCTGCAGCCATCAGCTTGTGGATCTCCTCGCCTATGGCTCTGCGCTTTTCTTCGTCGAATCGGCGCAGAGGCTGCTTCACGGGTCGCGCTCCAGCTTGGATATCCAGCGAGTGCTCGGCGACATCCCTCGGTATGCCAGGCATGTCCGAGGGACTCCACGCGAAAACTTCGGCGTTCGCACGGAGAAAGTCGACGAGCACAGCTTCCTTTTTGGGGTCGAGCTCGGAGCCGATCCGGATCTGCTTGGAGGCGTCGTTGCTGGGGTCGAGAGGGACAGACTTAGCCGTCTCTGCTGGCTCGAAGTTGCCGGCATGGCGCTTCACGTCTGGCGCCTCCTTGGAGAGGCTCTCTAGGTCGGCGAGGAGGGCCTCGGATTCGGCGAGGGCCTCGGCGTACTCCACGCACTCCACGTCGCATTCGTACGCGTGTCGGTACGTGGGGCCGACGGTGATGACCCCGTTGGGGCTCGGCATCTTGAGCTTGAGGTAGGTGTAGTTGGGGACAACCATGAACTTGGCGTAGCACGGCCTCCCCAGCACTGCGTGGTAGGTTCCTCGGAACCCGACCACCTCGAACGTGAGGGTTTCCCTTCTGAAGTTGGAGGGAGTCCCGAAGCAGACGGGCAGATCGAGTTGCCCGAGGGGTTGGACACGTTTCCCGAGGATGATCCCGTGAAAAGGCGCCGCGCCTGTCCGGATCGAGGACAGATCGATCCGCAGGAGCCCGAGGGTCTCGGCGTAGATGATGTTGAGGCTGCTGCCTCTGTCCATGAGGATCTTGGTAAGCCTGACGTTGCCGATGATGGGGTCGACAACGAGCGGATATTTCCCCGGGCTCGGCACGCGGTCGGGGTGGTCGCCCTGGTCGAAGGTGATGGGCTTGTCGGACCAGTCTAGGTAGACTGGTGCTGCCACCTTTACCGAGCAGACCTCCCGACGCTCTTGCTTGCGGTGCCGAGCCGAGGTGTTCGCCACTTGCCCACCGTAGATCATGAAGCAGTCGTGGACCTCGAGGAACTCCTCTGCCTTGTGATCCTCCTTCTTGTCGTTGTTGTGGGCCCTGCCACCTTCCGCAGGTGGCCCGGCCTTGTGAAAGTGGCGCCGAAGCATGACGCACTCCTCAAGGGTGTGCTTGACGGGCCCCTGATGATTGGGGCACGACTCCTTGAGCATCTTGTCGAAGAGATTGGCACCTCCGGGAGGTTTCCGAGGGTTCTAGTACTCAGCGGCGGTGACAAGGTCCGCATCGGCGGCGTCGCGTTTCGCTTGCGACTTCTTCTTGCCTTTCTTCTTGGTGCCGCGCTGAGTGGACGCCTCGGGGACATCTTCCGGCTGGCAGCCCTGGGGCTGCTTGTCCTTCCGGAAGATGGCCTCAACCGCCTCCTGGCCAGAGGCAAACTTGGTGGCGATGTCCATCAGCTCGCTCGCCCTGGTGGGAGTCTTGCGACCCAGCTTGCTCACCAGGTCGCGTCAGGTGGTGCCGGCGAGGAACGCGCCGATGACGTCCGAGTCGGTGACGTTGGGCAGCTCGGTGCGCTGCTTCGAGAATCGCCGGATGTAGTTGAAAGGGAATTAGGCTTACACCTATTTTCCTAATTGATTTTGGTGGTTGAATTGCCCAACACAAATAATTGGACTAACTAGTTTGCTCTAGTGTATAAGTTATATAGGTGCCAAAGGTTCATACTTAGCCAATAAAAAGACCAAGAATTGGGTTCAACAATGAGAGCAAGGGATAACCGAAGTGTGCCCTGGTTTGGCTCACCAGACTGTCCGGTGTGCCACCAGACAGTGTCCGGTGCACCAGGGAACTCTAAGCCAAACTCTCCACCTTCGGGAAACTCAGAGGCGCTCCGCTATAATTCACTGGACTGTCCGGTGCTCCAAGGAAGAGCGACACTGAACTCGCCAGCTTCGGGAATCCGCTCCGCTATAATTCACCGGACATGTACACCGAACTGTCCGGTGAGCCAGCGGAGCAACGACTACTTAGCGCCAACGGTCACCTGCAGAAGCAATTAATGCGCGCCAGAGCACGCAGAAGTCAGGCACGCGCGAAGTGGCGCACCGGACACTCTACAGTACATGTATGGTGTGCCACCGGACATCCAGGCGGGCCCAGCAGTCAGAGCTCCAACGGTCCGAACCCAACGGCCTGGTGACGTGGCTGGCGCACCAGACACTGTCCGGTGGCGCACCGGACTGTCCGGTGCGCCATGCGACAGCAGCCTCCACCAAATGGCTAGTTTGGTGGTTGGGGTTATAAATACCCCCAACCACCCACATTCAAGTCATCCAAGTTTTCCACCTTCCAACTACTTACAAGAGCTAGACATTCAATACAAGACACACCCAAGTGATCAAATCCTCTCCCAATTCCACAAAAGCTTTAGTTTTAAGTGAGAGTGATTTGTTGTGTTCTTTTGAGCTCTTGCGCTTGGATTGCTTTCTTTCTCGTTCTTTCTTGAGATCAATACTCACTTGTAACCGAGGCAAGAGACACCAATTGTGTGGTGGTCCTTGTGGGGAAGTTTTGTTCCCGGTTGATTTGAGAAGAGAAAGCTCACTCGGTCCGAGGGATCGTTTGAGAGAGGGAAGGGGTTGAAAAAGACCCGGCCTTTGTGGCCTCCTCAACGGGGAGTAGGTTTGCGAGAACCGAACCTCGGTAAAACAAATCCGCGTGTCACACTCTTTATTCGCTTACGATTTGTTTTTGCACCCTCTCTCGCGGACTCGATTATATTTCTAACGCTAACCCGGCTTGTAGTTGTGATTAACTTTGTAAATTTCAGTTTCACCCTATTCACCCCCCTCTACGCGACTTTCAATTGGTATCGGAGCCTGGTGCTTCATTAGAGCCTAACCGCTCGAAGTGATGTCGGGAGAACACGCCAAGAAGGAGATGGAGACCGGCGACAAGCCCACTACAAGCCACGGGAAGGCTTCATCGGGAGAGTCCCGCAACAAGGGGAAGGGGAAAGAGAAGAAAGCCTCTTCCCACAAGTCGCATCGGAGTGGCGACAAGAAAAAGAAGATGAGGAAGGTGGTCTACTACGAGACCGACACTTCATCACCTTCCACCTCCGGCTCCGACGCGCCCTCCGTAACTTCTAAGCGCCATGAGCGCAAGAAGTTTAGTAAGATCCCCTTACACTATCCTCGCACTTCTAGACATACTCCATTACTTTCCGTTCCATTAGGTAAACCGCCAACCTTTGACGGTGAAGATTATGCTAGGTGGAGTGATTTGATGAAATTTCACCTAACCTCACTCCACAAAAGTATATGGAATGTTGTTGAGTTTGGAGCACAGGTACCATCCATAGGGGATGAGGATTACGATGAGGACGAGGTAGCCCAAATCGATCACTTCAACTCCCAAGCCACAACTATACTCCTCGCCTCTCTAAGTCGAGAGGAGTATAACAAGGTGCAAGGCTTAAAGAACGCCAAGGAAGTTTGGGACGTGCTCAAGACCGCGCACGAAGGAGATGAGCTAACCAAGATCACCAAGCGGGAGACGATCGAGGGGGAGCTCGGTCGCTTCCGTCTCCGCCAAGGGGAGGAGCCTCAAGACATGTACAACCGGCTCAAAACCTTGGTGAATCAAGTGCGCAACCTCGGGAGCAAGAAATGGGATGACCACGAGATGGTTAAGGTTATTTTAAGATCACTTATTTTCCTTAACCCTACTCAAGTCCAATTAATTCGTGGCAATCCTAGATACACACTAATGACTCCCGAGGAAGTAATTGGGAATTTTGTGAGCTTTGAGTTTATGATCAAAGGCTCAAGGAAGATCAACGAGCTTGACGGCCCCTCCACGTCCGAAGCACAACCGGTCGCATTTAAGGCGACGGAGGAGAAGAAGGAGGAGTCTACACCGAGTAGAACACCCATCGACGCCTCCAAGCTCGACAACGAGGAAATGGCACTTGTCATCAAAAGCTTCCGCCAAATCCTCAATCAAAGGAGGGGGAAAGACTACAAACCCCGCTCCAAGAAGGTTTGCTACAAGTGTGGTAAGCCCGGTCATTTTATCGCAAAATGTCCATTGTCTAGTGATAGTGACAGGGGCGACGACAAGAAGGGGAGAAGAAAGGAGAAGAAGAGGTACTACAAGAAGAAGGGCGACGATGCCCATGTTTGTCGCGAGTGGGACTCCGACGAAAGCTCTAGCGACTCCTCCGACGACGAGGACGCCGCCAACATCGTCGTCACCAAGGGACTTCTCTTCCCCAACGTCGGCCACAAGTGCCTCATGGCAAAGGACGACAAAAAGAAGAATGTTAAATCCAAATCCTCCACTAGATATGAGTCTTCTAGCGATAATAATGCTAGTGATGAGGAAGATAATTTGCGTACACTTTTTGCCAACCTAAACATGCAACAAAAGGAAAAGTTAAATGAATTGATTAGTGCTATCCATGAAAAGGATGATCTCTTGGATTCCCAAGAGGACTTCCTTATTAAAGAAAACAAGAAGCATGTTAAGGTTAAAAATGCTTATGCTCTAGAAGTTGAAAAGTGCGAAAAATTATCTAGTGAGCTAAGCACTTGCCATGAGACCATTGACAACCTTAGAAATGAAAATGTTAATTTGTTAGCTAAGGTTGATTCAAATGTTTGTAATGTTTCAATTCCAAATGATAATGTTGAGTTGCTTGCTAAAATAGAAGAATTGAACATTTCTCTTGCTAGCCTTAGGATTGAAAGTGAGAAATTGATTGCTAAGGCTAAAGATTTTGATGTTTGAAATGCTACTATTTCCGACCTTAGAAGTAGAAATGATATATTACATGCTAAGGTTGTAGAATTAAAATCTTGCAAACCCTCTACATCTACAGTTGAACATACTTCTATTTGCACAAGATGTAGAGATGTTGATATTAATGCTATACATGATCACATGGCTCTAATTAAACAACAAAATGATCATATAGCAAAATTAGATGCTAAAATTGCCGAGCATGAACTTGAAAATGAAAAATTTAAATTTGCTCGTAGTATGCTTTATAGTGGGAGACGCCCTGGCATTAAGGATGGCATTGGCTTCCAAAAGGGGGACAATGTCAAACTTAATGCCCCTCCTAAGAAATTGTCCAACTTTGTTAAGGGCAAGGCTCCCATGCCTCAAGATAACGAGGGGTACATTTTGTACCCTGCCAGTTATCCTGAGAGCAAAATTAGGAGAATTCATTCTAGGAAGTCTCACTCTGGCCATAACCATGCATTTATGTATAAGGGTGAGACATCCAGTTCTAGGCAACCAACCCGTGCTAAGTTGCCTAAGAAGAAAACTCCTAGTGCATCAAATGATCATGACATTTCATTTAAAACTTTTGATGCATCATATGTGCTAACTAACAAATCCGGCAAGGTAGTTGCCAAATATGTTGGGGGCAAGCACAAGGGGTCAAAGACTTGTGTTTGGGTACCCAAAGTTCTTGTATCTAATGCCAAAGGACCCAAAACCATTTGGGTACCTAAAGTCAAGAACTAAACATGTTTTGTAGGTTTATGCATCTGGGGGCTCAAGTTGGATAATCGACAGCGGGTGCACAAACCACATGACAGGGGAGAAGAGAATGTTCTCCTCCTATGAGAAAAACAAGGATCCCCAACGAGCTATCACATTCGGGGATGGAAACCAAGGTTTGGTCAAAGGATTGGGTAAAACTGCTATATCACCTGACCATTCCATTTCCAATGTTTTTCTTGTAGATTCTTTAGATTACAATTTGCTTTCCGTTTCTCAATTATGTCAAATGGGCTACAACTGTCTGTTTACTAATGTAGGTGTCACTGTCTTTAGAAGAAGTGATGATTCAGTAGCATTTAAGGGAGTGTTAGAGGGTCAGCTATACTTGGTAGATTTTGATAGAGCTGAACTCGACACTTGCTTAATTGCTAAGACTAACATGGGTTGGCTCTGGCACCGCCGACTAGCCCATGTTGGGATGAAGAATCTTCATAAGCTTCTAAAGGGAGAACACATTTTAGGATTAACAAATGCTCATTTTGAGAAAGACAGGATTTGTAGCGCATGCCAAGCAGGGAAGCAAGTTGGTGCTCATCATCCACACAAGAACATCATGACGACTGACAGGCCACTGGAGCTCCTACACATGGATCTATTCGGCCCGATTGCTTACATAAGCATCGGCGGGAGTAAGTACTGTCTAGTTATTGTGGATGATTATTCTCGCTTCACTTGGGTGTTCTTTTTGCAGGAAAAATCTCATACCCAAGATACTTTAAAGGGATTCTTGAGACGGGCTCAAAATGAGTTCGGCTTAAGGATCAAAAAGATTAAAAGCGACAACGGAACGGAGTTCAAGAACTCACAAATAGAAGGCTTCCTTGAGGAGGAGGGCATCAAGCATGAGTTCTCTTCTCCCTACACCCCACAACAAAATGTGTAGTGGAGAGGAAAAATAGAACTCTATTGGACATGGCAAGAACCATGCTTGATGAGTACAAGACATCGGATCGGTTTTGGGCCGAGGCGGTCAACACCGCCTGCTACGCCATCAACCGGTTGTATCTACACCGAATCCTCAAGAAGACATCATACGAACTCCTAACCGGTAAAAAGCCCAATATTTCATATTTTAGAGTCTTTGGTAGCAAATGCTTTATACTTGTTAAAAGAGGAAGAAAATCTAAATTTGCTCCTAAGACTGTAGAAGGCTTTTTACTAGGATATGATTCAAACACAAGGGCATATAGAGTCTTTAACAAGTCCTCTGGACAAGTTGAAGTTTCTTGTGACGTTGTGTTTGATGAGACTAACGGCTCTCAAGTAGAGCAAGTTGATCTTGATGAGATAGGTGATGAAGAGGCTTCGCGCATCGCACTAAGGCACATGATCAAGACAAGGAGGATGAAGAACCAAGACCGCCACACCCAAGAGTCCACCAAGCAATCCAACGAGATCACCCCGTCGACACCATCCTCGGTGACATCCATAAGGGGGTAACCACTAGATCTCGTGTTGCACATTTTTGTGAGCAATACTATTTTGTTTCCTCTATTGAGCCACACAGGGTAGAGGAAGCACTTCAAGATTTGGATTGGGTGGTGGCGATGCAAGAGGAGCTCAACAACTTCACTAGGAATGAGGTATGGCATTTAGTTCCATGTCCTAATCAAAATGTTGTAGGAACCAAATGGGTGTTCCGCAACAAGCAAGACGAGCATGGTGTGGTGACAAGGAACAAAGCCTGACTTGTGGCCAAGGGATACTCCCAAGTCGAAGGTTTGGATTTCGGTGAAACCTATGCACCCGTAGCTAGGCTTGAGTCAATTCGTATATTATTAGCCTATGCTACTTACCATGGCTTCAAGCTTTATCAAATGGACGTGAAGAGTGCCTTCCTCAATGGACCAATCAAGGAAGAGGTCTATGTTGAGCAACCTCCCGGCTTTGAAGATATTGAGTACCCTAACCATGTGTATAAACTCTCTAAGGCGCTTTATGGGCTCAAGCAAGCCCCAAGAGCATGGTATGAATGCCTTAGAGATTTCCTTATCACTAATGGATTCAAAGTCGGAAAGGCCGATCCTACTTTATTCACTAAAACTCTTGAAAATGACTTGTTTGTATGCCAAATTTATGTTGATGATATTATATTTGGGTCTACTAACGAGTCTACATGTGAAGAATTTAGTAGGATCATGACACAAAAATTCGAGATGTCTATGATGGGGGAGTTGAAGTACTTCTTAGGATTTCAAGTGAAGCAACTCCAAGAGGGCACCTTCCTAAGCCAAACGAAGTATACTCAAGATATTCTAAGCAAGTTTGGATTGAAGGATGCCAAACCCATCAAGACACCCATGGGAACCAATGGGCATCTCGACTTCGACACGGAAGGTAAGTCCGTGGATCAAAAGGTATACCGGTCGATGATAGGTTCTTTACTTTACTTATGTGCATCTCGACCGGATATTATGCTTTCTGTATGCATGTGTGCAAGATTCCAAGCCGACCCTAAGGAAGCTCACCTTACGGCCGTAAAACGAATCTTGAGATATTTAGTCTATACTCCTAAGTTTGGGCTTTGGTATCCTAGGGGATCCTCATTTGATTTAATTGGTTATTCGGATGCCGATTGGGCGGGGTGTAAAATTAATAGAAAGAGCACATCGGGGACTTGCCAGTTCTTGGGAAGATCCTTGGTGTCTTGGGCTTCAAAGAAGCAAAATTCCGTAGCTCTTTCTACCGCCGAAGCCGAGTACATTGCCGCAGGCCATTGTTGCGCACAACTACTTTGGATGAGGCAAACCCTTAGGGACTATGGTTACAAATTAACCAAAGTTCCTCTTCTATGTGATAATGAGAGTGCAATCCGCATGGCGGATAATCCCGTTGAGCATAGCCGCACTAAACACATAGCCATTCGATATCACTTTTTAAGGGATCACCAACAAAAGGGAGATATCGAAATTTCATATATTGACACTAAAGATCAATTAGCCGATATCTTTACCAATCCACTAGATGAACAAACTTTTAACAAACTTAGGCATGAGCTAAATATCCTTGATTCTAGGAATTTCTTTTGTTGATTTGCACACATAGCTCATTCATATACCTTTGATCATATCTCTTTCATGTGCTATGACTAATGTATTTTCAAGTAAATTTCAAATCAAGTCATAGGTATATTGAAAGGGAATTAGAGTCTTCGACGAAGACAAAGGCTTCCACTCCACTCCATAACTCATCCTTCGCCGTCGCTCCGAGCATCTCTTCGTCTATGGTATAATCTTCACTCATATGTTTTACTTGCCAAAGGGGAGAAAAGTAGTTCAAAGGGCTCTAATGACTCCGTTTTTGGCAATTTATGCCAAAGGGGGAGAGAGCATGAGCCCAAAGCAAAAGGACCGCACCACCACCACCTAATTTTAAAACTAAGGTTTTTCAATTGGTATGATTTTTCAAATTGATATCTCATTGTGTTCAAAAAGGGGAGAGAGTAGTATTTTCAAAATCAATATCTTAAAACCCTCTTGAACACTAAGAGGAGGAATTTATCAAGGGGGAGTTTTGTTTAAGTCAAAGGAAAAGCATTTGAAACAGGGGGAGAAAATTTCAAATCTTGAAAATGCTTCACAAACTCTTATTATTTACCTTTGTCTATTTGCAAAAGAACTTTGAAAAGGTTTTACAAAAGAATTTGCAAAAACAAAACATATGGTGCAAGCGTGGTCCAAAATGTTAAAAATGAAGAAACAATTCATGCATATCTTATAAGTATTTATATTGGCTCAATTCCAAGCAACCTTTGCACTTACATTATGCAAACTAGTTCAATTATGTATTTCTATACTTGCTTTGGTTTGTGTTGGCATCAATCACCAAAAAGGGGGAGATTGAAAGGGAATTAGGCTTACACCTATTTTCCTAATTGATTTTGGTGGTTGAATTGCCCAACACAAATAATTGGACTAACTAGTTTGCTCTAGTGTATAAGTTATACACGTGCCAAAGGTTCATACTTAGCCAATAAAAAGACCAAGAATTGGGTTCAACAATGAGAGCAAGGGATAACCGAAGTGTGCCCTGGTCTGGCGCACTAGACTGTCCGGTGTGCCATCGGACAGTGTCCGGTGCACCACCGGACAGTGTCCGGTGCACCAGGGAACTCCAAGCCAAACTCTCCACCTTCGAGAAAACTCAGAGGCGATCCGCTATAATTCACCGGACTGTCCGGTGTACACCAGACAGTGTCCGGTGCTCCAAGGAAGAGCGACTCTGAACTCGCCAGCTTCGGGAATCCGCTCCGCTATAATTCACCGGACATGTCCGGTGTACACCGGACCCGGACTGTCCGGTGAGCCAGCGGAGCAACGACTACTTCGCGCCAACGGTCACCTGCAGAAGCAATTAATGCGCGCCAGAGCGCGCAGAAGTCAGGCACGCGCGAAGTGGCGCACCGGACACTCTACAGTACATGTCCGGTGTGCCACCGGACATCCAGGCGGGCCCAGCAGTCAGAGCTCCAACGGTTGGAACCCAACTGCCTGGTGACGTGGCTGGCGCACCGGACACTATCCGGTGGCGCACCGGACTGTCCGGTGCGCCATGCGACAGCAGCCTCCACCAAACGGCTAGTTTGGTGGTTGGGGTTATAAATACCCCCAACCACCCCACATTCAAGTCATCCAAGTTTTCCACCTTCCAACTACTTACAAGAGCTAGACATTCAATACAAGACACACCCAAGTGATCAAATCCTCTCCGAATTCCACAAAAGCTTTAGTTTTAAGTGAGAGTGATTTGTTGTGTTCTTTTGAGCTCTTGCGCTTGGATTGCTTTCTTTCTCATTCTTTCTTAAGATCAATACTCACTTGTAACCGAGGCAAGAGACACCAATTATGTGGTGGTCCTTGTGGGGAAGTTTTGTTCCTGGTTGATTTGAGAAGAGAAAGCTCACTCGGTCCGAGGGATCGTTTGAGAGAGGGAAGGGGTTGAAAAAGACCCGGCCTTTGTGGCCTCCTCAACGGGGAGTAGGTTTGCGAGAACCGAACCTCGATAAAACAAATCCACGTGTCACACTCTTTATTCGCTTACGATTTGTTTTTGCACCCTCTCTCACGGACTCGATTATATTTCTAACGCTAACCCGGCTTGTAGTTATGATTAACTTTGTAAATTTCAGTTTCGCCCTATTCACCCCCTCTAGGCGACTTTTAGTAGTCCCGGAGAGACTCTCCTGGCTGCTGGCGGCAGCTTCGGAGATCCCAGGAGTTCCCAGGGCGCACGTACGTGCCCTGGAAGTTGCCGGCGAAGGCTTGGACCAGGTTGTCCCAGATGGAGATCTGCCCCGGAGGCAGACGCTCCAGCCAGGCTCGAGCGGTGTCGGAGAGGAACAGGGGGAGGTTGCGGATGATGAGGTTGTCATCGTCCGTTCCACCCAGCTGGCAGGCCAGTCGGTAGTCCGCGAGCCATAGTTCCGGCCTCGTCTCCCCCGAGTACTTTGTGATGGTAGTTGGGGTTCGGAACCGGGTCGGGAACAGCGCCCATCGTATGGCCCGGCTGAAAGCCTGCGAACCGGGTGGTTCGGGCGAGGGACTCCGATCCTCCCCGCTGTCGTAGCGTCCCCCACGCCTGGGGTGGTAGCCTCGGCGCATTCTCTCGTCGAGGTGGGCTCGACGGTTGCAGTGGTGGTGCTCGTTGCCGAGGCGACCCGGGGCCGCAGGCACTGTGTTGCGCGTGCGCCCGGTGTGGACCGAGGCTTCCCGCATGAATCGGGAAGTCGCGGTGCGATGCTCCGAGGGGTACCCCTTCCTTCGGGAGGCAGAGCTTTCGGCCCGTCGGACCGCGGCATCCTCCAGGAGATTCTTGAGCTCTCCCTGGATACGCCGCCCTTCGGTGGTTGATGGTTCCGGCATCGCGCGGAGTAGTATTGCTGCCGCAGCCAGGTTCTGGCCGACCCCACTCGAAGCCGGTGGCGGCCTTGCCCTGACGTCGTCGACAATGCGGAGCTGGATGCCCTGGGGCAGATGACGCGCTTCTCCGGCCGGAGCTCGGTCTGCCCATTCCTGCCCGATGTTCCGCCGGAACTGCTCAAGTGTTCCTGCTCCCTCGTCGAGCCTGGCCTGCACCTCACGGATTTGCTTGAGCTGTGCGTCCTGACCCTCCGCAGGGACTGGGACCACAGCTAGCTCCCGAAGGATGTCAACGCGAGGCGCAGGCCTAGGGGGATCACCGTTTTCCGGCATACCAAGATGGTCGCCTTCGCCGGGACCCCCTAGATCGACGTGGAAACATTCACGACTTGGGCCGCAGTCCTTGTCGCCGAAGCTGCGGCTACCATTGGAACAATTGGAGAGGCAGTAGTCGCATGCGGTCATGAAGTCCCGCATGGCACTGGGGTTACCGAGCCCGGAGAAATCCCAACAAAAGTCGGGCTCGTCATCTTCCTCGGAACCCGAGGGTCCGTACGTCGAGACGGCCGTCAGCCGGTCCCAAGGTGACCGCATATGATACCCCGGAGGGTTTGAACATGCCTTTATAAAAGCGTCCACCAAAGCGGGGTCGCTCGGTGGGTCGCAACTGGATCTAAAAGGCACGAGATGGGAACCAGTCGGTACCTCTTGGTCGACAGGCGGTGACGGTTGGCGTGTTGCGGGGAAACGACACTCATCTTCGTCTCAGACGCGAGGTCGTCGCCCGACGTGTCCCCCGTTGGGGCGCCGGTGCCGTCGACTCGCTCGACAGCCGATGAGGTGTCGCCTCCTGCTTGGCCATGGTTGCCCCGCTTCCTCCTCCGTCGGCGGGGGAGGCGACGGGACAAACCCGAATGTTGTTCTTCCGCCACGTGGGGAAGACGTCGTTGATTCCGCTGCCGGCGGGCGGGCTGTCAGCCGCCATTGTCGCTGTCGCGCGGCGGAGGAAGGAGTATCATGTCGTAGCCGCCGTCGAGGGACATGAACTCAAGACTCCCAAAATGGAGAATCGTCCCGGGTTGGAAAGGTTGCTGGAGACTACCCATCTGGAGCTTGACGGGAAGCTATTCGTCAACACGCAGCAGGCCCCTACCTGGCACGCCAACTGTCGACATTTCGACCCCGGGGGGTCCCTGGACCGACGAGTAAATTGTCGCCGCGTGTCCCAGCCCAGATGGGTCGGCGCGAGATGGAGCACAAAGGGGGGAAGGAGACAGGCAGAAGGGGAAACCCGCGGCCTTCGTGTTGTCCTGCGCCTAGGTCGTGTGCGCTTGCAGTAGGGGGTTACAAGTGTTCGCGTGGGAGAGAGCGGGAGACTTACGCGTCGGCCCGTTCTCCCGCGCGGCCAACCTTCTCGTATGAGAGCCCTAGACCTTCCTTTTATAGGCGTAAGGAGAGGGCCCAGGTGTACAATGGGGGATGTAGCAGTGTGCTAACGTGTCTAGCAGAGAGGAGCTAGAGCCCTAAGTACATGCCGTCGTGGCAGCTGGAGAGGTTTTGGCACCCTGTTCATGTGATGTCGTGGCCGTCGGAGGAGCGCTGGAGCCTTGCGGAAGGACAGCTGTCGGGGCTGTCGAGTCCTTGCTGACGTCTCCTTGCTTCCGTAAGGGGCTGAGAGCCGCCATCGTCATGGAGCACGTGGGGCGCCATCATTATTTGTTTACCGGGGCGAGCCAGACGGGACGCCGGTCTTGTTCCCTGTAGCCTGAGCTAGCTAGGGGTAGGGTAATGATGGCCCCCTGTGACGTGGTCGGTCCGAGCCCTGGGTCGGGCGAGGCGGAGGCTCCTCCAAGGTCGAGGTCGAGTCCGAGCCCCGGGTCGGGCGAGGCGGAGACCATCGTCCGAGGCCAAGGCTGAGTCCGAGCCCTGGGCTCGGGCGAGGCGGAGTTTGTCGTCTTCCGGAGCCGAGGCTGAGTCCGAGCCCTGGGGTCGGGCGAGGCGGAGTTCGTCGTCTTCCGGAGCCGAGGCTGAGTCCGAGCCCTAGGGTCGGGCGAGGCGGAGTTCGTCGTCCGAGGCCGAGACGGGGGCTGAGCCCTGGGGTCGGGCGAGGCGGAGCTTCCTATGGCGCCCGAGGCCGGACATGGCTGCTGTCAGCCTCACTCTATCGAGTGGCACAGCAGTCGGAGCGACGCAGGCGACGCTGTCTTCTTGTCAGGTCGGTCAGTGGAGCGACGAAGTGACTGCGGTCGCTTTGGCTCTGTCGACTGAAGAGCGCTCGTCAGGATAAGGTGTCAGGCGATCCTTGCATTAAATGCTCCTGCGATACGGCCGGTCGGCGTGGCGATCTGGCCAAGGTTGCTTCTCGGCGAAGACTGGGCCTTGGGCGAGCCGAAGGTGTGTCCGTTGCTTGAGGGGGCCCTCGGGCGAGACGTGAATCCTCCGGGGTCGACTGCCCTTGCCCGAGGCTGGGCTCGGGCGAGGCGAGATTGTGTCCCTTGAGTGGACCGAGCCTTGACCTTAATCGCACCCATCAGGCCTTTGCAGCTTTGTGCTGATGGGGGTTACCAGCTGAGATTAGGAGTCTTGGGGGTACCCCTAATTATGGTCCCCGACACTGCTACTCGTAGCAATACATACAAATAGACAAGGAGTACATAAAAATAACATTACACCAAACATGAGAACAAATTGCATAAGACTATTCTATGCGCTGCTGCAAGACCGTAGGTTCGAGAACCACTATAATCGGAGTTGTGGTTGAAAAGATACATAGTTCTGAAGTTTTATGTGTTTAAACAATAAAACTATATTTTATTAATATAAGTTATATGAGAAAATATATAACTATCTTCATTCAACTCTAAGTTATTACTTGATTAGAGATTACCTTTTTGTCAAATTATAACTATAGGGTCAGAATATAATATTAACTATATTAGAAAAGCTAATCCAATAAACATAGATTAATCAAATTAGTTACCTATTTATAAAAGTATGTGATATTGTATAATTAATGTTGCTACTGTGTATTAAATATTTCTACAGAGCTAACGCAATTCGAATGGATCAAATCGGAGTTAAGGTGTAAAAGTTATGACTGAAACAAGTTTTAGGACCTTTTTATACCAGGAAATACTATCCAGGGGTATTTTTGCGAACACCAGGGACTATTTTGTGAATATTAGGACCCCAGAATAAAGCTTTGCCTACGGCCGAGGATGGTGGGTTCATTCCTACATATATCACGGGTTCTTTAGCAAATTTGCTAAGGCGAAGGGGTATCTTGAAGTCTCAGTCGTCGGATCTAATATCCACGATCGTGACTTAAAGTATTGTGGTCTAATCTCGTGCGCAAGGTCATCTTTGGATGGCTTTGATCTAGCTATGAAGGTGCATCTGGTTGGCTAATACAGGACGCTTATTTGTAGATCTACGGCACACACTTCTCCTTGCTCCCTGGCGCACGGACGGGCGGCGTCGCCAAGCACCCGCGACGCAGCCCATCGCCGCCGCGCGTGACACATCGCCCAGGCATGCAACTCTTAAACCCGACGCGATCTTCGTGTAGCAGAAACGATGGCGAACACACAGGAAGTAGTCTTACAGGCGTTGTGGTGAGGCTGGCCGACGAAGTTTGCAGATCGGTGGCCGAGTATTTGCTCTAGCGAGCAATTGGGGAGGCACCAAAGTACCATACACTCGATAATTCCATCGTGCACACTCCACGCAGGCCTGCGATGCCCTATGGTCCCCTGCTGACACCAGAACGACAGCGCATGAACATTTCCCCCTTCATGGCGGCCCGGTGTTTCATCCACGACCCCTCCCATCCCTCTGCTCCCGCAAACGGTGGTGCGTGGTTCGAGTTAATCAAAGTGTGGCACCCTCTATCGGCCAAGGGTTAGATGGTCAAGGCTTGGTGGTGGCCAGGAATTTATAGCAGCACAAAAGCATCCGACTAACGAATCATGGCGCAAGAATCCCCGGCGGACTCTGGTGGCTTGAGATATCCGGCCGAAGCTTGTGTCGAGTTCGGGGAAGGGTCGCACTATAACACCTCAAAACCATCAACTACAAATAATACATTTAAATTATTAATAGTGAGTATAATAAAGAATTTTTCATTCAAGTGTTTGATCTTACTTATCTTTAGAATGATTTTTGTTTGCTCATATTTTATTAATGTTTGTTTTTATAAAATTTCTTCTATATGAGAACCCAATTAATTAATATAAAAACTTTGGTTCAAAAATAAATTCTTCAATGATAAATATAATTGGTATAATTATTATGAATTTTTAGAGATATTTTAAAATATATTTATTAATATTTTTGGGAAATAAGGATTAAAAAAGAGAAACCCTAGCGCCGGCTGGCCATTTCGGCCCAGCCAGGCCCATTAGGGCAACCCCGCGCGTTCGCCTCACCCGTGCCGAGCCATCTTTGGCTGGCACGTGGGCCCAGTCCTGCGGCCCTCTCTCTTCCCCGAGCGCACGTCGGCCCCGGCACCGAGCTGGCGAGCCTGGACCGTCCGCCGCCGCCACACCGGCCCCTCACCTCCCCAGCACCGACCCAAGCCGCCCTCTCCCCTCCCCCAGACCGGAAACGAGCGCCTTCTCTTCTCCTCTCCTCTCCCCCACTTTCCCTCTCCATCCATGGAGGAAACAACCACCATTATTGGGGCATTGCCGCCGCCGGCCGACCTCTCCCCTCCCCAACGCCGACTCTCCCTCTCCCTCTCTTCTCCCTATAAAAGGGGCAGCCGAGCCCTCCTCTCTCCTTCCCCTACCCACGCACTCTCCTCTCTCTCGCTGAGCCGGCCACCCCGCCGTTCGCCGCCCGCGCCGTTCGCTGGAGCTCGCCGAGCCGCGGCCCCGCCGGATCGTTCGAGCTCCGCCGAGCCCCGCTGTGCCGAGCCTCGGCCGCGCCCCGCCTGTGCCTCGCCGGACCGTCCACCGTGTTCGCCGGATAGTCCGCCACCGTATGCCACCGTATGTTCGTCACAAGGTTGAGGACAACCTGAAAATAGTTTTGTTAATTTTCAGAAACACGTTTTGAGCTAGTTTATGAATTATTGTTGTAATATTGGAATGTTGTGAATTATTGGGTATATATATGTGTGTGAATTGTTATTAGTCATGTATTTTGGTTTACAATGATTTTAGAATATTGGGTTAGAAATAAGTATGGAAAATTTTGGTAGACATGTGTTAGTAGTAAAAATATTAGATATATAATTTCATAATTAGTTATGTTTACAATGAATTTTAGAGTTTATTTAGAAGTTATAATCAAAGGTTCATTTAGACGCACTAAATAAATAATGGAAATTTCGTAACACAGAATTAGTAAGTGGTGTAGAATTCATTATAATGCAAGAATTATAGGTTAATCATTGGTCTAATTTATTATTAGATGTTTTGACCTCTGATTATTATTAATGATGCTTTCTTTTAGAAAAAAGGATGAAACTAAAAGAATATCATTATTCATAATAGAAATAATTAATTAGTAGTTTATTTCTGTAAAATTTATTAAGACATTTCATCTCAGCTATGATATGTAAAATACTTTCGTAGTCGCATGTCCATATAACTTTCACAAGTGACAATCTAAAGTAGAGACTTTAGTGGATTAATAAAATAAACATGAATTAGGTTTTAGGCACTATTTATAGGTATAGTTTGTGTGGTATATGATTGTTCATGTAATGGTGAATGTTACACATGTAATGGTGTATGTTTATTTATTTAGTGTATGTTTTCTTTTGTATGTACGATATACGAATCGATATTAGAAGCTGACTATGTGGTAGAAGAACCAAACACGTTCGAAGATGATCCGCAAGACACATTTAAGCAAGGCAAGTGGATTCTCCCTCTACATTTCTGTTTGTACCCAAGTAATGCATATAATAATGTTTACCTTTTGGATATTTGCATAATTTGATGGGATTTGCCTAAATAGGATTTCCTAGAAATTACCAACTCTATTCCTTGATTACTCTAGGATAAATACTATGCTTAGCAATTTTTACTACTGCTCAACTTGATAATTATGATGTCACTCTTTAATGATACTATTGTTCCGAAAATTAAATTTGTGTCATGATGTTAACCCGATGGTTAAACAAGATCATTTCGTATTAAATGGAACATGGAGTGACCACCCAGGAAGACAGTGCCACCACGAGTGTTATCATGGCTCTGACTTTAGTAAATAGCTTTATAGACTTAGTGCTTAGCAACCATACCTGAAAGATGGACAAGAGGGGGCGGCAATGGTTTGGTGGCAGCTCATGTTAACATGGGGTGGTAGTCTTGGCTAAGTTACCTCGCCTAGAGAGCCATCAATACTGACATGGACACCTTAGCGGGTGGCTTTGTACTAAGGATATTTTGTGAAAGCCTCATAATGGATCCCTAGCCATTCACCTCGGTAGTACTCGGTAGTGTTTATGGGTCCGTACAACCCATTCTAGATGTGATACATGGTTTATGGGTAAAGTTGTACCACCTCTGAAGAGTGTAAAACTAATATGTCAATCGTGCTCACGGTTAAGAGCAACCTGGACCCTCACATGATAATTGAACTTAAAGATGGAAAATAAATCGTGATCTGATGATTCATAAATGGTTTGCTTAAGTGGTTTCACTTAAGGGGTCGTTCGGTTATCTGGGAACCATGACCCGGAATAATTCCAAGCCACATTCCTTTTCTAATTTATGTAAGTTTTGATCAACCTGAAAAATTCCAAGGCTATTCCTGAAGAAACAAACGAGGCCTAAGTGTTTTTGATATATTCATGTACTTATGTTTAATTGGGAATTTTGGGATACACTTACAACTATTAAGTTAGGCGTTGTTACTAAAATATTGACGAACTAAAATATTAAGTTAGGCGTTGTTACTAAAATATTGACGAACTAAAATGCTTACCGCTTAACCATAGCCTACCTTGTTAAACTTGCATTTCTCCTCCCACTTGTTGAGACCATAAGTGAGCTCACCCCTTGCTAATATTTTGATCGAAGGGTGATGATGAAGACTTTGCCGACGAGGTTGACGAGTACTAAGTCTAACGATGCGCCAGTCATCTTCCTATGGAAGATCACCCATGTTTTATGGCGCTGTACTTTGATGATGATATTATTTAAGACACTTGTGTCTGGATGATGTAATAAAGTTACTCTACTCTCTTTATACCTTTATTGCATTGTCTTTTGATATATTACACTTGTGACGTCAATATATGTGTGAAAAATGGATCCTAGCACACATATGCTATGCATTCGGTTTTGCCCCCAAAACCGGGTGTGACACGGACCTGGCCATCGGGTCCCACCAGCAGTGACTCAAGGCGGAGACACAGGCGCACGGTGGTGAGGTTGGCGTGGGCCACCTGGGCCGGGGTTGGAGCTGGGCTAGTGGTGCTTTTGGCCCAGAGCGCAGGTCAGGTGAGTCTTTTTCTATTTTTAATTCTATTTTCTATTTCAATTCCAAATTCAAATCAGAACACAAGTTTCAAATTCAAAGTAAATGCACAATCAACACCTTAACATGAATGCATGGATATAATTTTATTAATCTATTTGTTACCTTATTTATAAAGATGTTTTTATTATGAATATGTCACTTATATAAATTGTTTCTAATGTATAATATATTTTAATTTAGATATCTAAGAGGTATTTATAAACATATTATAAATAAATTAAAATTTTCATGTTTGTTTATTTTATGAATTTCAAAGTCAAATTCTAGTATTCTAGATCTAATCTAGCTTTGAATAATCGAAATATAACAGTATCATTTATTTATTTTAAGAAAATGATTCCGAAGATAATACAATTCTTGTTTAAACAACATTTTTAATCCAAATATTTTGAAGAGCTTTTTGGTTCACCAAAACATGATTTTGGGGTGTTACAAATTCTAACCCCTTAAAAATAATCCCGTCCTCGAGATTAGTAGAAAGAGGAATGTAGAAAGTTTTGCGTGTAGTTTTTTTAGTGTCCAATTTTTTTGTTCCCAAAAAATATTTTTCATTAGCAAGTGTGGTTAGAAGCATATGGATATTTTATGTTTTAGCTAATAAGTAAGATTAGAGCAGATTAGGACAAGAGAAGGTCCAGGCAAGAAAAACTTCTATTCTAGATGTTGGATCTTGACTTGTCTGACTCTTATCCTTCGTTGACGAGGTTGATTTCCTCCTTCATGGGTCTTGGTTTTCCCATCTGAGTTAGGGACCTTCAGTCTTGGTGTCTCTATCCGAGTTATTCAGTGAGATAGCTATGGATAGGGTAGATTACTATAAGTAGGTCAAGATCTGGTTTAGCTAGAATGGATGGTCATCATGAACATGTTGGTTAGGTCGTTTGGTCATGGTCGAGTTGGTCTAAGTCACCAATCTAGAATTAAGTGAAATTGGTGGGAAAAGAGTAGAATTTTAATCTGTTAACTAATCTAGGTTAATTTACTCTACCCATTAGATAGGTGCAAAAAATATGAGCCGATTAGACTAGGTATTTTTATATTAGAATAGATTAACCACATTAGATTATCTCACATGAGTCCACATTAGATGGGATCTAGATTAGATTGGTGTGACTAGATTAGACTAGATAAGATTTAATTAATTTGGATTAGATCATGGTGGTTACTCTATGGTGGGATAATTAATTAGGCTAGATATATATTTTAATGGGGGATAATGTAATTTGATTATTTACCTTGTGAATATATGTTTATTCCTATATGTATATGTAGATGCAATTGTGGATATTACTCTAAAACACATCACACTCAAGCAAAGAACCGAATCAGACATGTATAATAAGGACAAGCATTCAAGCATATAGATACTCGCAAAAATAGTTTTGTTTTTGTTCCTAAGATTAGGTCTCCTATTCCTAAGGGTTGCTTCAGGTATGGGGGTTCAATTTGTGAAATCCATTTTTGTCTTTAGAAGAGAAGAAGGTAAGAGTAATCAGAGTAATGCAGGAATATATGGGAAAAGATTAAGGAAAGTTTAGAAAGAACCAGAGTGTCATAGGAAAGTAGGTAAGGGTTATCTAGTTCAATCTAGGTTTCGTCCTATAGTCAACATTCCTCTGATACCACTTCTGTCACACCCAGATTTAGGGGCCAAACACGGGCACGAATCAAATGTGTGCTAGGATCAAGTCTCACATATGATGACTCATGGTACAGAAACGAATGTCACAACTTTACTATGTAATAGGAGTTCTGTACAAAAAAAGCTAAATAATTACATCATACGAAGACAACGATACTCCACAACCATAGTTAATGACTGGGAGACGACGGCCTAGACCTCTCAAGAACTCATCACGACATCCTTCATGCTCCTTATCTTGTGGTACCTGTCCTTGACCTGGGGGATGTGAGTACAACAAGGGTAGCTCACATACATTCATCACTCAACAAGTTGTGGGGTATAATGTGCATGAGCTCACTTAGGGTGGGGGCTAATGTGAAATGTAAGGCTTACCAAAGAAGATGGTTAAAGTTGAGCATTGCTTTTAAAGTTGGTCAAAATTTTATTAGCAGTTACTAAGTATAAGTAGGTACCATCCCAAATAAATAAGAGATCAAAAGTAATAATAAACCTGCAATGCAATGCATATGACAAATTAAGTTTAGTTTCATATACTACTCATGTGAGGGTCCAAGCCGTTCATGACCGTGAGCACGACTGATATACCAGTTTTACACTCTGCAGAGGTTGTGCATCTTTACCCACAAGTTGTGTCACCCATTTACCAAGGGATCGCGACTTTCCATTCATCTCTACCGAGGAGACGAGGCAGGGTAGCACTACGAGGCCTTTACAAAGTTCCACTAGCTTCGGAAAACTCGCTACGGTTTCTGAGGAGAGCGATATAGGAATCCCCTGTCTGAAAAGCCATCGTAGCATGATTTGCCTGAGAACCTCCCTATACCGACAACTCCCCTACTGCCCTTACCCCTTTCAGGTAAGGTAGTCCTTCACTAGCTTTCCTAATTAGTCAGCCAAGGGCGTCCCATACCACCCTTGTGGTAGCACTGTTTTCCTGGGTGGTCACTCCATGTTCCATTATCATAATGATCTTATCATGAACAGTAATAACTCATTGGCAATAAATAGCATGATCATAAATAATGTGAATCTTAACACCCAAAACCACATAGAGCAATAACATATACTACCCAAAAGTTCAGTGGTAAACAAGGTATAAAGGAGACCAAACTAGGGTGTCCTATTGGGTCCCATCAAAATTCACCTAAGCAGATCATTATGATTAATAGGAACATTATTGGGTAAAGAAGAGTGATCAAGGGCACAACTTGCGTGTGACTTGAGATTCAAGGTACTTTACCAAGTTGGTCTTCGGGTTTCTCGTGACCTCGGTGCTACTCGTAGCAATAAGGAGTACATAAAAATAACATTACACCAAACATGAGAACGAACTGAGTAAGACTATTTTACACGCTGCTATGAGATCGTAGGTTCAAGAACCATATAATCGGAGTTGTGGTTGAAAAGATACGGTGTTCCAAAGTTTTATGTGTTTAAACAATAAAACTATATTTTATTAATATAAGTTATATGAGAAAATATATAACTATCTTCGTTCAACTCTAAGTTATTACTTGATTAGAGATTACCTTTTAGTCAAATTATAACTATAGGGTCATAATATTATATTAACTATATTAGAAAAAGCTAATCCAATAAACATAGATTAATAAAATTAGTTACCTAATTATAAATGTATGTGATATTGTATAATTAATGTTGTTACTGTGTAGTAAATATTTCTATGAAGCTAACGCAATTCGAATGGATCAAATCGGAGTTAAGGTGTAAAAGTTATGATTGAAACAAGTTTTAGGACCTTTTATACTAGCAAAGACTATCCAGGGGTTTTTTGCAAACACCAGGGAGTATTTTTGTGAATCCTAGGACCCCAGAGTAAAGCTTTGCCTACGGCTGAGGACGGCGGCGGGTTCATTCCTATATATATTAAGGGTTCTTTAGCAAATTTGTCGAGGCGAAGGAGTATCTTGAAGTCTGAGCCGTCCGATCTAATATCGACGGTCGTGACTTAAAGTATTGTGGTCTAATCTCGTATGCAAGATCAAGCTTGGACGGCTTTGATCCAACTATGAAGGGGCATCTAGTTGGCTAATACAGGACGTTTATTGTAGATCTATGAAGGGGCATCTGGTTGGCATCTTGTAGATCTACGGTACACACTTCTCCTTGGCCCCTAGCGCACGGACGGGCGGCAACACTAAGCACCCGCGACGGAGCCCATCGCTGCCGCGCGCGATACATCGCCTAGGAGTGCAACTCTTAAACCCGACGCGATCTTCGTGAAGCAGAAATGATGGCAAACACACAGGAAGTAGTCTTACTAGCGTTGGTGTTGTGGTGAGGCCGGCCGGCGGAGCTTGCGGATCGGTGGCTGAGTATTTTCTCTAGCGAGCAATTGCGGAGGCACCAAAGTACCATACACTCGATAATTCCCTCGTGCACAACGGAACGACAATGCAGGAACATTTCCCCCTTCATGGTGGCCCGATGTTTCATCCGCGAACGGTGGTGCGTGGTTCGATTGAATCGGAGTGTGGCGCCCTCTATCGGTCGAGGGTTAGATGGTCGAGGCTTGGTGGTGGCTAGGAATTTATAGGAGCACAAAGGCATCCAGCTGGCAGGATTCCCAGGTGAATCCGGTGTGATCTTTTCCAACAGAAATCAGTTGGGCTTGCGACGGTCACGGGAGGAGTGACGATAGGTCGGCCCCACCGGATAGTAGGTGCAGCTCAAGCGGGGAGAACGGATCATGGCGCAAGAATCTCGGGCGGACTCTGGTGGCTTGAGATATCCGGCAGAAGCTTGCGTCGAGTTCGGGGAAGTGACGGACCTGGCCATCGGGTCTCACCAAGAGTGACTCAAGGCGGAGGCACATGTGCACGGTGGTGAGGTTGGCGTGGGCCACCTGGGCCAGGGATGGAGCTGGGCTGGTGGTGCTTTTGGCCCAGATCGAATGTTAGTTGAGTCTTTTTCTCTCTTTTTTTTTAATTTTGTTTTCTATTTCAATTCCAAATTCAAATTAGAACTCAAGTTTCAAATTCAAAGTAAATGCAAAGTCAACACCTTAACATGAATGCATGAATATAATTTTATTAATCTATTTGTTATCTTATTTATGAAGATGTTTTTTTGAATATGTCACTTATATACTCCAAATTGTATTTTTAAGAAAGTAATTTCTAATGTATAATATATTTTAATTTAGATATCTAAAAGGGTATTTATAAACATATTATAAAAAAAATAAAAATCTTCATGTTTGTTTATTTTATGAATTTCAAAGTCAAATTCTAGTATTCTAGATCTAATCTAGCTAGCTTTGAATAATCGAAATATAATATTGTCATTTATTTATTTTAAGAAAATGATTCCGAAGATAAAACAATTCTGGTTTAAAAGACATTTTTAATCCAAATATTTTGAAGAGCTTCTCGGTTCACCAAAACATGATTTTGGGGTGTTACATGTTAACATATTAGAAATTATTTTTTATTCATATTAATAAATATGTTTTACAACTACCACGTCATGGTCTAAGTTTTACAGGCGGTTTCGGTTCTCAAACGCCAGTGGTATTTTTAATGGTGTTTCTTAAGGAAAACGCCACAAGAAATCATATTTCTAGTGACAGTTCCTTAATAAAACCTCCACTAAAAATCCATGATTTCTAGTGGCATCTTTCTTAAGGAACCACTACTAGAAATATGATTTTTAGTGGCAGTTTTCTTAAGAAACCGCCACTACAAACCATTTTTATCCCGAATTTTTTAGTTTTCAAATTACCTCGTATGAAAAAAGCACTAACATAAAAGTTGTAGATCTCTAAAAGTTATGAAACTTTGTGGTTGACAACTTTTAAAATTTGAAATCATTTTGTGTCCCAAAAATTGCATCTAAATTTGTCAAATTTAAAATATAAATTTTGCAAACGACATCGGATGGGAAAAGTGTCATAATAAAAGTTATAGAACTTTAAAAGTTATGAAACTTTGTAGTTGACAACTTGTTTGTTTGAATTCGTCTACAACCTCAAACAATCAGTTTACACTCAGTTGGTTATAATATGTGGACAACAAAACTGCAATATAGACAAGAAGTAAGTGATATGTGGAGTAGTAGAGGGGTTACGTGCGAGAGGGAGTAACAACTTTCTTAAGGAACTGTCACTAGAAATATGATTTCTTGTGTCATTTTTCTTAAGAAACTCCCACTAAAAATCATTTTATCCTGCTTTTTTGAGTTTTTCAAATGATCTCGTATGAAAAAGCACCAACTCAAAAGTTGTAGATCTCTAAAAGTTATGAAATTTTTGTGTTGATAACTTTTTGATTTGAAATTGTTTCGTCTTTCAAAAATTGTATCTAAATTTGTCAAATTTAAAATGAAAATTTTGCAAACGACCTCGGATGAGAAAGTTGTCAAAATAAAAGTTGTGGAACTTCAAAAGTTATGAAACTTTGTAGTTGACATCTTTTTCATTTGAATTCATTTACAGCCTCAAACAATCAATTTACACTCAATTGTTTATAATATGTGAGTAACAAAATTACAATATAGACACGAAGTAAGTGATAGACGGAGTGGTAGAGAGGGTTACACTTACACATGAGGGGGGTGACAGTTTTCTTAAGAAACGGTCACTAACAAATCATTTTTATCCTGAATTTTTTGAGTTTTTCAAATGACCGACATAAAAGTTGTACATCTCTAAAAAGTTATGAAACTTTAGGTTTACAACTTTTTTGTTTGAAATCATTTGGACTCTCAAAAATTGCATCTAAATTTGTCAAATTTAAAATAAAAATTTTGCAAACGACCTCGGATGGGAAAAGTGTCAAAATAAAAGTTGTAGAACTTCAAAAGTTATTAAGCTTTGTAGTTGTCAAAATTTTCATTTGAATTTGTTTACAACATCAAACAATCAATTTAGTCTCGGTTTGCCAACAAAACTGCAATGGAGACACGAAGTAAAGGATATGTAGAGTGGTAGAGGGGGTTACGCGCGAGGAGTGACGATTTCTGAATTTTTTCAGTTTTTCAAATGACCTCGTATGAAAAAAGCACCAACATAAAAGTTATAGATATCTAAAAGTTATGAAACTTTGTGGTTGACAACTTTTTTATTTGAAATCATTTCGCCTCTCAAAAATTGCATTTAATTTGTCAAATTTAAAATGCAAATTTTGCAAACGACCTCGGATGGGAAACATGCCAAAATAAGAGTTGTAGAACTTCAAAAGTTATGAAACATTGTAGTTGACAACTTTTCCGATTGAATTCGTTTACAGTCTCAAACAATCAATTTACATTCAGTTGGTTATAATATATGGGCAACAAAACTGCAATATAGACATGAAGTAAGTGATAGGTGGAGTGGTAGAGGGGGTTACGCACGAGGTTGAGTGGTGGTTTTCTTAAGAAATTGTCACTAAAAATTATTTTTATCCTGATTTTTTTTAAGTTTTTCAAATGACCTCGTATGAAAAACGCATCAACATAAAAGTTGTAGATCTCTAAAGTTAGGAAACTTTGTGGTTGACAACTTTTGAACCAAAACATGTCTAAACCAGCAAACAAACTAAACCTAGGACACAAACTTAGAACAACAGACCCGAAAACTGAATTATGCAAATGCTAATGCGATGGTTGTATGTCGAAATAACACTGATCATTTTTAGCTTTTTCGTGCACTATGTGACGAAACAAAATGAATATAAAGGGTAAGATTATACCTCACAGGCAACCTGAGTTCTGATACCACTTGATAGAGGGCGAGCCCGAGTTTCCGAGAGGTACGATAACTTAATTGGGTGGAGAACTCGACATCAATGATCTAAGGCTCCAAGCGAACGGATCCTTACAATTACTACACCACAGCTCTGTTGGTTTTCACCCGCGATACACGAGTGACCTCGCCATGAAGGCTTATACCTCCAAGCGCAATCAAGAACACAAGTAAGAATAGGATGAACACAATTAAAATGGTATTGATCACGAGACTGTGTCTTATAAACCGATATACGACAACATTGTTCGAATCTAAGCAAAATCCTCCCATCCCTAATGATGGCGACGACTACCGTGCAAGATCCCTGGACACGCCCCTAAGAGCATATCCAAGAGACTAGCCAAATGGCTCACCAAATCAAATTTTGGCTACTTAACAGCAAAATAGCTCTCTAATAGACTAGCAATCTGACTCGCCAGGTTATCCGTCTCTCTAAATTAGCTCTCTCACTCGCTAAATTTAGCTACCCACCTGACTAGCCAAATAAGATAGATAATCTGTTGGAATGAGATGCTACATATATAGTGTAATATTTATGAAAACGTAAATAGAGAGTCAAAAAAATAAGAAGTCTCTTGGAGATGCTCTAATGCGTTATTTTTTGTTGACTTATTTTTGTAAGCGCAACACTAGGGAAACCTTAGCCGAGCGTAGGAGAGGCATTGCCGACTGTCTATGGCACTAGACAAAGGAGGCGCGTCCTGACCCAACACTCTTGCTTAATTAATGAATAAAATAACCGGCGTAGTTAAATTAAAAGCAAGACAGAAAACGAATCGTTGTAGCAGTTGAATTAAAGACAACTATATTGCCCAGATCGATGGGCATCGATCCTGGATCGACGCCGCTCACCGGCGCGCAGATGGACGCCGCTCCCATGCATGAATGGATGGGCGCGGCTCGTAGAGTCACGTGTGTGGCTCGATCAGATGGAGTACATGATATATATATATATATATATATATATATATATATATATATATATATAGGGAAGAGGTAATGGAAGTCCTGGGCTTCCATTAGTGGGGGAAGCCCCAGCCAGGTCGCGGTCGGCCCACTGGCCGCGAGCTTGCGTCAGCCATGCATATGATAGCCACGAATCTCGGATGAGACGCGACATGCGATATACGCACGCATAAATATATGTAGTAATATGCGTAAATCATGCATAGAAGGAATCTTTTTTGCCACGAATCACGGGAACGAATATTACCATGTGCACACCATTTACGACTGCATAACGCTGTGTAACATGATAGCGTAAAACATGAACCAAAACAGCGTAAATGAGTACGAAATTTAGCGTAAATCGTATATCTGTTTCGTAACCGTAAATGGGTCCCAAAATTACGGCGTAATACTCGCGTGCGTCCGATCGTACGCGGGTTTTGGCTCAAATAGATTTTAGCGTAAAACGTGAGCTAAAACAGCGTAAATGAGTACACAACGTAAATCGTATGCCTGTTTCGTATACCAAATTTACGGCGCGAAATTCACGCGCCACCGGTCGTGCGCGGGTTCTGGCTCGGACGGATTTAAGCGTAAATCGTGAACCAAAACAACGTAAATGAGTATGAATTTTAGCGTAAATCGTCCATCTGTTTCATAATAACGAATGTAGACCAAATGTATCTCTCAGCGCATGAGGTTGTCATAAAACACATCAAGAAATTTCGTAAATTGGTGTAAGATACAACAAGAAGTGATCTGAGGTAATTGTAGCGTAAAATGCAAGCTAACCATCTACAGGAGAACTGTTTCAGATTTTACAATATGATATAAGAGATAATTATTCATGTTCATGTTGCCCTTATATTTTGTGTAGAGTTCCTTCAAGTCCGTTTTCTCATAATCTGACCCTCTATATTTAGCTTCAAATTCTTCAATGTCAGCCTTCGTGACCTAGGAATAAAGATTAAATTAAGTACCATTATATATAAAAATATACAACCTGTCCCCAAAATAATGTCACTCTGGCTATACATCTGAACAAGCCAAAAGGGTATTCTTTTAGAGACAGAGCAACAGAGGTAGTTTTATGCCACAACAGAGTTCTCGCTACTGTATTTCCCTAAAAAATATCATTGTAAATTAATAGACAACATTAGCCTACAATTAATATAGAAGCAACCATGCTTTATTGTACATTGTTCTGAAGTACTCCTGAAGTTGTTCAATTCTCTATTTTCTTTTCTTCTTTTCTGTTATTAGTTGAAGGCACACTTGCACACCCTTACTTGCATCACTTCATTACATAACTGATGAGCCAGTTTGCTCGATGCCCTTCAGGACAAGTCTGTTAATCCCTGGACAAAAAAATTCAAGAATGATGATGGTATTGAGCTGATGATACCTGCACAAAATCCTGATTTGGTTCCAAACATCGTTTATCCATGGATCAAAAGTAAAGAAGTTGACATTAGAGTTAGTATGTTTCACATATTTATCTTTATCCCATCCTTTAAAATAAAATCTAACGTTTTTCCCAATAGATGTCACTGCTCAAAGTCACCAACTCCAATTCTTAGAAATTGATTGAACATTAAAAAAATATACAGCAGTGGCTATCCATCGGCACACCATTGAACAAAACAACATGTAAACTGCAAACGGTACACTAATGCACAATATAAGGAAACATTGGGAGCTGATTATACCTCTTCCAAGCCCAAACAAAGCAGTTGTAGCAATGCCACATTTCACATAAGGATTATGCAACAGATCCAAAAACGTTCCTGAACCATAGGTAGACTGATCAGAGGGGCCCTTCACACCAATATTAAACATCACTCTATTATTCCAGAAAATCAGATCACGCTATGAATGTCTCGTGGCAACTCACCGTGGCCGACATGGATACCGAGCGAGTGCAGGATGTACGACGCATGCGAGGCGCAGCAAAGCACGACGATCGTCCACGCGGCTCGGCCCCGGCTCCACAGCAGGAGTTCCTCCTTCCTGGCCGCCATCTCCCTCCACTTACGCGCGCTCTCCCCAGCCCCGCGACCGCTCCCCCTCGGCGCGCCGTGGCGGGGAACCCGCACTCCGTGAGCCTGGCCGCGAGCTCCTCCCCCGCGCCCGGCGGCGCCGGCGCCCTCAAGCGCACCGCGGCAGACTCAGCGAGGAGGTTGACCGCCGCCATCTCCACCCGCGGGAACAACAACCGTGCAGTCGCGCTGGAGAGTGGGTCCGCACGGAGCAGGGGCAGTCTGGAGATGTAGCACCAGCGCTGCGAGGAAGATGAAGATGGGGGAAGAAGAAACTGGCGGCGGCTACGTGCCTTCGGGAGATAAAGATGGGAGCAGTTAGGGTAAAGAAATGCGTGGGTAAAATGGGCCATCAAATAAAATTTCTCGTGGGCCCAGAAAGCTAAATCGTGCACAAACTATATTTGCATAAATGGTAACACACATCATCGTGACTCATATGTTAATTTGGCGTAAGCAGTCGGGGACAGTAAACAAAAAATGGTCTGGTGCGGTCTGCACACCTGGTTGGTCGGCCCGGTCGGTAGGTGGCCGGGGCTCCCTGCAGTTATGGAAGCCCAGGGCTCCTAATACTATATATATATATATATATATATATACAGTATTTAGAGCCCTGGGCTCTCTCTAACTAATGGAAGCCCCGACCAGAAACCGACCAGGTGCGCTGACCGCACCGTACCGACCAGGCGCGCACGCTTTTTTGGCTCACTGTACCACCTAGTTACGTCAATTATAACTACGCGTTATGCTCAATCTTGTTACGTTTTACACAATTTTGGTGTGCGCATGTTTCGCGGCATCCGGGCCCACGAAAAGATCGTGTCCCCGCAATCTGGGCAGCTTACGTCTATCGGGCCCACGAATCCAGGAACCGAGCACTCATTTTTTCAGCTCATCTCTCCCGTAACTCTCGCGGCGGCCAAACCCTAGCCAAATCCGCCGCCGTCTGCTGCTTCTCCTCCGCGCCCGTCGAACCCTAGACTAATCGCCGCCGTGAGCTTCTTGTCCACCGCGCCCGCCAAATACATAGAGATTCTCCCCCCGTCGTTCCACCGCCGTCGCATTCTCCTTCACCACCGCAGAGACCCGGACTTGCCTTCTCCGCCGCATACACGCCGTCGCCTTATTCTTCGTCTCCGGGAAGGGACCCGGAATCGCGGAGGCGGTTGTGCCGCCCCTTCGTTCTTCTCCTCCGCAGAGACCGAGACCTCGATCTTCTCCACCGCGGCGGTCGAACGCCGAGTCCCCTACACCGTCGCGAGCTCCGCCCCCAACGTCGAGTCCCCTACGCATTTGACATAGCCGTGCGTCGCCTTGGGCTGTCCCCTGCAGTTGGGTCCCAAATTCGGCTGGCCTCCAGGCACATCCACACTCCGGTAAGTCATCAACCTTTAACTCTTACAATCTGAATCGTAAATAGGTTTCACCTTATTATTTTGCCAATTGCTTGATTTATCAAAAACCAATTCAGCATAAATTTATAGTTAAACAGAGACACAAATTTATACTATGCAATCTCTCACACGTTTATGCAGTTTACAATACTCTGTTATGCTGCTTTGTTGACAGAAGTATGATACATACATCAATATGTTATGCCATAAACATCTTGCTGTTCAATTTGGGTCAGCTCGCATGAAATAAACAGGTTATACATTAATTGGATGCCGCATATGAGCAGATTTTTTTATTGATCTATTTAGTCTCACACGTTTATGCAATTTACAATACTGTGTTATGCTGCTTTGTTGACAGAATTATGCAATTTACAATTTAGTGGTGATGCTGCATGATTTGTTGGGATCTAATGGAATGCATGGTCATGAACTGAACTGAATTGACTTGCGCTTATCTTTTTATTGACCCTTTACGTATTTTATGTATATGTGTTGTTTCATTTGGCAGGAACATCAGACATGAAGAACATAGACCGACCTCCTTCTAATCCAAAACGGATTATAATCCAGTCTACTCAAGAGTGCTTCAGCGTTGACATACCCCGTGTTCCGGCGGAGACTGCTAGACACGAAACAAGGCAGGCTGCTTATGAGGATGATGACTTTATGCCATTATCCAAGAAGCGTAACTTGGACGACAGTCCTGGGAAAGTCTTGAAGAAGGTAGTCACAAAGCGGAGGAAAGTAGTGCCCCCCCGACAGGTTAGAGATTTATGGTCTATGGCAATATATCATTTTATGCGTGAAATCATGTTGTGTTGAGGTTTGAGTTAAACATTGAGTTGCGATTATGCAGATGTAAATGTTTACGATATTCATTGTATACTTTTTTTCAGCAGAGGCTTAACGTGAGATGCAACCCCCAAGATGTATTAGTAAGCATCCAGATATTAAATGACAGACAGCGCCAAGCAATTGCACGGAGGGGATTTTCCAGTATTCTTGACATGAGACTGGACGCACTCGGCAGCAGATCACATTTAGCTTGGCTGATGGAAAAGCTCGACCATAATGACATGACAATTCGAGCCGGCCCAGGGAAGGAGCTGAAAATTACAAAGGATATGGTGCACCTAATTTTGGGGTTACCAAATGCTGGTGGAGGAACTGCATTGGGCATCGATGAAGCTGTTGCTGCCAACAATTTAAGAGCTGAACTTGGTTTATCGAAAGAAGATTTTGGGGTTGCAGCTCTTCAAGATCGTCTGAGGAAAGGGTCTGACGATGATTTAAGCATCAGATCCTTTTTCTTGATACTGTTCAATAGGTTGTTGTTCCCTACTGCCAGCTGGGGAATAACCAACCATGAGGTTCTTTTAACCGAGGAGATGGATCGTTTCCACCAGATGGACTGGTGCCAGCTTATTTTCAATGATTTATGCCAAGCTGCCAAGAAGTGGCATACTAGGAGCGTTACGAACGTTTCTACAACCATTTACGGATGTTCCATCGTCATTCTTGTAAGCATATCCTTTTTTTTGTCTGTTATATGTAGCCATAATCTTGTATGCAAAATCCATATACATGTAGATTATGCTTTTGTTATGTCTCATAATGACTCATGTTATGATTTTTGCAGCTGTATTATTTGGATCATCTTCATGACTCAGCGGCACCTCAGAACAAACGTGGAACACCACGAATCAAATATTTTGATAGGAATATTATTCAAGCCCTGACAAGAGCTGACAAGGGCAAGATACGCAAAGGAGAAGAAGCATTTGGACATTGTTCGGTATTTTTTTATGTGTCAATCATTTTTTTACATGCATATGATAACGTTCACATACCTTTATGCCCGTTTGTAAGCATATTTATGATGCTTTTTTGCATTGTCATTAAACATATGAATCTCATTTATCAATTTAATATGTGTGTATACGTTTTACTCCATCTTTCACGCCTTTTTTTAGTTCCGAAGCTCCACAGAGACCTGCTACACAGCTGTACCACCCATTGAAGCACAATTCAAGGCATGATTCTATTTATATATTTTTTTGTCATAGAATTTCAACATAATATTCAGTGATATGCTATATATTTACTTAATAATTTTCAATTTACAACAGCATAAGACCAGGACAAACACTTTTGATGTACCTCGTCCTGACCCATCTGGACAACACTCAATTCACATCGAACTCCCGCTCATCAGGGATTTGATATCAAGCAAGCTGAATCAGCTTCCATCCCGCCACCGCCTGGGTTTCATAGAGAAGTTGTCACATTTTGATACGGAGGTTGGTAAGGCGTGTTCAGTTATTAAACAGACTCTTCAGCAGATTGTTGAGAAACAATACAATCTATCTGATGTTTTTGGCGAGTTAATTGATGAGGTCCTCCGTGCTGAGTCGGGGGACAATGAAGATGGTTATGATGTACAGAAAACAACTTCAAAATCAGATGATATTCTTCCCCAGACAGCAGGTTAGTCAGTTTAATGTCTTTACATCAATATAAAAAAGTTATGCAATCATTTGTCGATATTGTTTTGATGCCATTATTTTAAACAATGTTTTTTTTGTACATGGCACGTACAGAAAGTGTCTGGCCCCCCAACTGTACCCGATATGTCTACTCCAGTTTCCCAGCAGGATACGCAGTTTACAGACACATAGGTACATGAATTACTGTTAAGGCAACAACATATTCGTGTACTATTAGAAAGTTGCCCCGATGAAGCTGATATTGATCCACTGGTTCATACAAATATAACGAAACAGACCAAAACACCTACAACCACAGTGGTAATGTTTTTATTATTAATTGTATTTTTCATTCTAGGGTTGTATTCATCGTTTTCTTTAAATAGCATATAACCATTACAATTTTTTCAGGGTAAACATGGTGACAGTGGCAAGAACATGCCGACCAACACAAACGTCACTCCTAAAGCAACACCACATATGGAACCTGACGCGCCGATATTTGATGCGACTCCGCAAATCAAGGTATGAGTACACCCCCTCGTGGTTTTTATATATTATTATTAGTAGTTTACTAAATTTCTAATCCATTTATACCATGATTGTTAGTCTACTGGCGGCGTCCAACAAGCGGCAGAAACAGACCTGCCCGACAGTGGTCCATGCTTTGATCAGACTCCATCTGAACATGTCAGCTCAGTAATTTTCATTTTCATTGTAGTTGTCAAAACTGTTAACAGATTTTGTACAGTCATGCTCCACAGTCTAACTAGTTTATGCATCATAAAATCAGTGTTATGCATATTTGCACATACATGTATGCTAAGTAGATGTGCATTCAGTTTTTACATAACTGTTAGCTGCTTATGATAAATTACACATACATTTATGCCAGTTTGCAAGCATATTTATGACTCTTGATTTGTATCAGTAATGTCAGCTCAATAATTTTATGCCAGTTTATGACACTTGATTCCACATAAGTTTATTCCACTTTATGTCAGCTCAGTAATTTTCATTTTCTTTATAGTTGTCAAAATTGTTCACAGATTTTTATATATTTTTTCATATATTTTTTTAGGTTTCTGTTGAAACCGATCCAGCTACAAACACTCCACAGGTTGGCCAGGCTTCTCTTGATTTGGAGATGCAAACTGTGTTAGCTCTACGCGAATATTTGTGTGGTCTGCAATCTGACACCAGCAGGTATGAAGTACATACTAAATCAAAATCTGTTTATATGCTGGTAGTTTTACGCGACCTCTCTAATTGATATAAAAAATTCCCCAGGACCATAATAGATTATGGTGAATATTCAGCGACATGTTCTGATATATATGAATCTTTTGCCGATGGGAAGTGTCTCGACAATGTATTCATGCAGTGTTTCATCCAATGTGTTTTTGATGATGCAAAAAATCAGCAAACTTCCATGAGTTCGAACAATTTGATTCTTGATGTTAATGTTGGGGTAAATTATCGTAACATACATACACCATATTCATATACAAATTGGATGAACCCAAGTATACTCACTCCATTTATATCGTTTATTGCAGTCACTACTCAACTTTGAGGAACAGGAACGACACAGTCGCAACCCTCAACCTTTTGATGAATCTGTACTCCACACACTTCTAGACAATTCATTGCCTAAGACAGATGAATTGGACCAATGCAAAGCGGTAACAATCGTATTTCATAATTCAAACATAATTTCTTTTTAATGGAACATATCACATTGTTATGCTTTTGTAATTTACACTGTTCATTTTATGCTTTTTTTACACGGTCAGATCATGGTCCCCATGGTAAGCAGGGGGCAATGGACATTGTATGTTGTCAATAAGGTCAAGAAGTGCATTCATATTTTAGATTCCAACCCATATGGGCCAACACTTGGTGGAACTACATGGAAGGACTATCATTTTGCACATTTGGGCTCATGTGGCAGAAAGTTACCATGAGCTAAGGTTATTATGAGTAGATTAAACAAAGCAATACAACATGTACGGCCCAGGACATGCTTTCCCAAATTTGGTAACTTCACAATTGACTTGTGCCCAAATTGTCCTAACATGGCAGCAGGATCCAACGACTGTGGGTTTTATGTTATGGGTTACATTCTATTTTATCAATGCGACGAAAGATCTTTGCGGTCAGACATAGAAGCAGTACGTACAAATTTACCAGTTAATTCTATAGTTGGCACAAGGCAACATATGCAACAGAGGTATAGCTAACTCAATGTTATTGTATTTCAGGGCAACACTAGTGAGATACGGTCTCTTGCGCTGCACTATATCAGATTCCACCCGAAGAACAAAGCATTATCGCTGCTCGAAGACATCCAAAGATTCAAGGTCTAATGGATGTAGCTTAGTTTGGACATGTAATAAATTTTGTATACAATGGTTCCCTAAACTTCAGATCTGTCATGTGTGTATAATATGGGCAAAGACCGTAGACGTTTCTTAGTTTATGTCAATGACAACTTTGGGGATCAGCTAACCTCTAAACTGGAATATTGTACCAAATGTGTTTGATAGTAATGTGTGTTTCTTGCATTTGATTCTGCCAAATTCCTGTACAATTTTGTGCTGTCAATAACCTCGAAGTATGCCTGTTTTGTCCGAAGTTTACGATATAATTATTGCCGGTCTCATGCATGTTTGCCCATACACTTATGATACAATAGTCATCATTCTATGCCCATACATTATTCTAGATTTGTCTCAAGTGTATGATACAATTATCAGCGTTATATACTTGAAACAGGCTCATTTTTTTGCACAGTCATGGTTCATAGTCTAACCACACTACAACACAAACCCCCCTATAGCATCGCATCCGCAGCAACACATGCGTTTATGCGTTGTAAAAAAATAGGAGGCAACGCTTAATATGTGTTGCAAGCATCATCCGTTAAGTTAGTAGAGGAGTGGCAACGCTTAATATATGTTGCTAGCACCATTCATTGTTTATATAGGGTGCGACAACACTTAATATGCGTTGCTAGCGGAATGTATTGATTAACTATGATGTGGCAACAATTAATATGTGTTGCTAGTAACATTTAATATTAGAACACAAATTAGTTGTAATATATTTTTATTAGTTTGATACGATTACCGCTATAGCTAAATAAGAAAATACTATTTTGATTTGATATTTTTATTATCCCCAATTCTCATGCTATGTATCACGTTAGTTAAGATTTTAGAATAGAAATAATTAAATAAAAAATAGAAAAAATTAAAGCCATATCATAGATTGAACTCAAGACCTAATGACTAGAAGACTACATAGGTTGCTGCATTGACCAATTAGTTTGAAACGAATTTGTGCATGTCTTTGCCCACAACGTAGTATTTAGTCAGATGCATAAAGGGCGGTAACGGATCACGAGTTCCTGATCTCTAGACATACAGCGTCCGACGGCTGCCCTCCCCTTCTTCTTCAGTGCTGGCGTCCGACGGCGCTGCTGCCCTCCCCTTCTTCGGTGCAGGCATCCGACGGCGCTGCTACCCTCCCCTTCTTCTCTGGTGCTGGAGTCCGACGATAGAGTCCCCTTCTCTTGTGCCTCCGTCCGACACCACTGCAGCCCTCCCCTTCTTCTCTGATCTCTTTTCCCCCATTGGCTGAGTGTGCAGCAATATACCTCCCCTGCATAGCGGCAAAGGGGTAATCAGTGGTACAAGTGACAAGTAAGAGCAAGTCTCCTCACTGTTGATTTAGTTTGAAATCCATTAGGCCCCGTTTGGATCATTGGAATTGAATTCCATTCTAATAATAGTAATTTAGGCATATATCAATTAAGCTAATTCGGTTTTATGCAAAATATATTTGTATACTATTATTAGCAAGATGTCGGAGATATTTATGTGCTACATTTTTACTATAGGGAAGTGAGACGAAGAGTGTCATGTAAGTTATAGATTAGAAACCAATTCTAGTAATGCATAAAATCATTTCCCACCCTCCACCCCATGAATTTGAGATAGGCTTATATCTGAACTTTAGAAAGTGGTGGAATGTCAAATTCCAAACTAAATAAGTTACTTTATTAAGTGAATTCCAATTCCTCTAAAATGAAGGGATCCAAACGCCCCGTTAGATTCTTTTCACCTAGTTTGCCAATTACCCTTTTAAATCATAACAAAATCATATATGAACCATGAATGAAGTATGACATATTATTCACATTTTAAATGTTCAGCTTGCAATTTAGAACCTGGAATAGCTTTATTATACTTGTTGTGTTATTTGGAAAATAGAATTAATAAAATCATGTTTTTATAGTTCCGCAATGGATGTTGGAATGGTTAAGCGACTTTTACGTTATCCTAAAGGTTCTGATCCATATGTGGCTGGTGTAGAGAGGTTTATTGAATTTGCATATAAAGATAAGCCCGAAGGCAGCAAGATTTATTGCCCATGTCAGTCATGCGTGCACACTACTGTTCAGTCGAAAGATGAGATGTATGGTCATTTGGTGTGCAATGGGATTCTTGACAATTATGATCAATGGGATTTTCATGGCGATCCTTCAGTGCATATTAGTGGTCTAGATAAAAAAACACAAAGCGATGAAAGGCATGTTAACATTGGGCAAATGATTGAAGATGCCATTGGGCATATATATGATGACACACCTATGGTAGATGGAGATGCACCAGTGACCGGACCCAATTCAGAAGTTGAACAGTTTTACAAACGGGTCGAAGAATCAAAAAGCCTTTATGGGAAGGTTGTGAACTCACAGAGGTAACCTTATTTGTGTTGTTGTTTAATGTGAAATCCTCAAACAAATGGTCAGATAAATCTTTTGGTGATCTTCTTGAGGTTCTGCATATGGCTATTCCTAATGGAAAGGACCTGCCAAAGAATTTTTATGAGGCTAAGAAAATAATTTCTAAATTTGGACTGGGATATGAAACTATTCATGCATGCCGAAATAATTGCCAATTGTACCGGAAGGACAAAAAAATGATGATTTTTGCACAACCTGTAAGGCTTCAAGGTGGAAGGATAAGGAACCCAATTGCGTACTAACAAAGAAGGAAAGGAAGAAAGCAACTCCTTGCAAAGTACTACGATACTTCCCTATTAAAGATAGGCTCAAAAGAATGTTTATGTGTAGAGAAACAGCACCTCTCCTAAGATGGCATGATGAGGAGCGCATCAAGGATGGTTTGCTACGACATCCAGCTGATGCTCCAGTGTGGAAGAGGTTTGACGAGAAGTTTCCACAATTTGCATCAGATTCTCGTAATATTCGTTTTGCATTGGCTACTGATGGGTTTAATCCATTTGGGAAGATGAGCTCTATGCATAGTTGTTGGCCCGTTGTTTTGGTAGTCTATAACCTCCCGCCATGGCTTTGCATGAAAGATCACAATATTATGTTGTCCTTGATGATTCCTGGTCCTAAAAGCCCAGGAGATCGAATTCATGTGTTCTTTGAGCCACTTTTGGAGGACCTTAAGGATCTTTTCCAAACTGGTATATCCACATATGATGCATCGAGAAATGAGAGTTTTACTTTGCGAGGAGCCGTGCTTATGACCATAAGTGATCTACCTGGTTTAGGAATGCTTGCTTCTCATATGGTTCATGGGAAATTTGCATGCCCACCATGTGGTGAAAATGTATGGACGAAACAACTGAAGAATGGTCGTAAATCATGTTTCCTAGGTCATCGCAAATATATTGATCTTGATCATTCGTACCGTTTCGATGCAAGTTCCTTTGATGGAACGATAGAGCTTGGTAAGGAGCCTTCAACTTATTATGATTGTCCAATTTTGCATGAGATCACTACACTTGGTAATTTCAAGGACTCAAAAACTTATAAGTCAGTAAGTAGTTTGTTCTCTTTGCCTTACTGGGATGATAATATTCTTAGATACAACCTTGATGTGATGCATATAGAGAAAAATGTGTTCGATAATTTGTATGACACAATATCGGGTTTAGATGGGAAGACAAAAGATAACCTCCAAGCTCGTTTAGATCTTGTAGACATGAACATCAGAGCGGACCTACACCCTCAAGTAAAAGGTTCGGGAAAGTTATACCTGCCACCAGCAAGATTTGGTATGTCTAAAAGTGAGAGACGAGTATTTTGTGATGTTATTAGAAACATAAAAGTTCCAGATGGTTATTGCAGAAATATCTCAAAATGTGTTAACGTTGCAGAAGGAAAAATCATTGGCCTCAAAACACATGACTGTCATGTTCTAATGCAACAGTTCATGCCCATTGCTTTGAGGGGAAATCTTCCAGATGATATCACAGCGGTTATATTTGAGTTGTCTGCTTATTTTCGAGGAATATGTTCGAAAGTTCTTAATGTTGAAGAGTTGGATCGTTTAGATCACTCCATTAAAATCACCTTATGCAAATTGGAGACAATTTTTCCACCAGGTTTTTTTACAGTTATGGTTCATTTAGTTGTACATCTAGCAACTGAATGCAAGATGGCTGGACCAGTTAATTATCGTTGGATGTTTTTTATTGAGAGGTAATGATTCATAATGTCGCGTGTTTCATTTTCTTGGTTTTATATTTATTCACTTTTACTAATAAGTGTTTTACATGGGTTGCAGGTACCTAGGGAAATTAAAATCATTTGTTCGCAACAGAGCCTATCCAGAAGCCTCAATGGCAAATTCTTTTTTGGCAGATGAGTGTATGGTGTTTTGTTCTAGATACATAGAAGGTTTCTCGACAAAGCTAAATAAACCATCAAGGAATGATGATAGTTTGGATCAGATTGACTCAAACTTACATGGTCACAAGTCATCGTTGTTTCCTCCAGTAGGCAAACCATTGGGAAAACCATCAAATTTCATTTTAACTAACATGGAGAAATTGCAAGCTCATAGATATGTACTATTCAACTGTGATGCTGTGAATCCGTATCTTAAGTAGGTGAATTCTTGCTCCTTTATACATGCCATACACAATTGGATATATTGTCATGAAAAATATTTTTGCAGGGAACATGCTTCTTATTTGAAAAGAAAGAGACGTGACCGACGCCCAACTGTTAAAGAAATTGAAAATTTACAAAATAGATATTTTTCCATTTGCTGCTGCATACTAATTCTTGAGGTGAGGGATGCATTGAATGCAGTTCACAAACTGAAACTGCACACAATCTGCTTACTAATTCTGCTGTTTACTAATGCGTATTGTACACAAACTGAATGCAGTTCACTGAAAACTGCATAGAAACTGAAACTGACAAATGGCATACAATGTGCTATCTGAATTTCTTGAGGTTGGGGAAGCACTGAATGTAGTTCACACAAACTGAAGCTGCACACAAAGTGCTTACTAATTTTGCTGCTTACTAATGATTACTATATGCTGCTGCTTACCAACTGCACACAAGCTGAATGTAGTTCACTGAAAACTGCACAAACTGCACACAAACTAAAACTGAAAATGTCATACAATGTGTTCTCTAAATTGAATGCAGTTCACACAAACTGAAATTGCACACAGAATGCTTACTAATTATGCTGCTTACCAAAAATGTGTCAAGTTCCATTCCAGAACTTAAGTGGCAGACAATTAATTTCTTCGAGGAACCATATGTTGCTGCAAACTAATTGTTTAGGTGAGGGAAGCACTGGTAGAGGTCATTCTTGGTTTTTTACTAATGATGTGGCTGGTAGAGGAAGCACTGGTGGGGGAACCATATGCTGCTAGTAGAGGTAATTCTTTAGGTGCGGGAAGCACTGGTGGGGAAACCATATGTTGTTGCTTACTAATGTTGTTGCGTCGTGGCTGGATCTGCCGCTCCAAGCTACAACTATCCCTGTCCATAATTGTTTATGTACTACGCATTTATTTAATCATATACTTGGACCTATGTATTAGGTTGGTTCTCATATTTTCTTGAAGAGTTGGAGGAATCAAAATAAGAAGGTTGCATTAGGTACAATAATTGGTTGTGATCCAAAGCAACAAGTTGGAGGAGATCCATTGGGCAAAGAATTTTGGAAGGTTCGTCTCGGTCTTGTACTTGTGCGTGATGAACCACTAATACGGCCCTACAACAATTTCGTGGTTCTAGGAGACATAGACAACGACCCTATAGCATGGCCTTCAAGTTGTGTAAGCTCTTTCAATTCTCTCATAAAGTCATACACTATTTTACAAACTACTGCATTGGATTAAAGCTTTCTGATTTCATTTGCAGATAGAAAAGGCAGCTCTTTAATGTCAACCATTGAACAACAGCAGATCTACATGAGGGCTATGACTTTGATTCTTCTTTAAATTGGCGTTATTAGTGATGAGAGAGATGAGTCTATTGAGTCCGGTTTATGAGTCAACCTTTGTTTGTTTCATACTATCATAGAAAAAATGTCAATTCACACATTGTGTAATGAATTAAGTTGTGGATGATATTTTATAACGACAGTACTATTTTTAATATAGACTGATTCCAGATTATTTGCCATGTGTGAGCCAATAATAGTTTGGAAATTGATAATGTGCAATGCACATGCTTTGCATATTTGTTTTGATCCAAATAAAAAATAATTATAAATAGTTTTTATTCGGTGATTACTTGCAACGTTTATAAAAGTGTTGCCGTAACAAAATAAATAAAACAATAAAATTTAATAAATAAAAAAAATCCTTACAATGTATATAAGCGTTGCCATCATACATTCTAAATGTTGCAATACATCTACAGGATAACTTGCTTAGTTGTGGTAGAAACACATATAACCGTTTCAGTAGGCATAAGTATCCATTGCTATCTAGCAACGATTATTAATGGGCGTTACCAATGCATATGTATGTGTTGTAATAGATCCTAGCAACGGCAGCATAGGCAACACATAATTATGCGTTGGTATAGGCCCTACCAACGTTTACAATGATATTTAGCAACGCATATATGTGTTGCTATAGGGGAGGTTATTTTGTAGTGCCATCTTATGCATCACACAACGCAGTGTTATGCATTTTTCACATACATGTATGCTAAGTCTATGTACACTCAGTTTGCTACAGACCTGTTAATAGCTTATGACAAATGACACATACGTTTATGCCAGTTTTGCAAGTATATTTATGATACTTTCTGGAATTTGTGAAATAAACACAGGAATCACATTTACATCCAGATATATTTTTATCTTATGGTCTTCTACTCTCTACCAGATGAATCATCATCTCCGACATCCACCGTTCGTTTTTTCGACGTTGATGTCTCATTCCATTGTGGGGCTGCAGCTATGATTTTGTTCCTTGAACCAGGAGGCCGTCCTCGCTTACGTCCAGATAGGTTAGCCAATCGAACCCTATTATCCTCGACAGTTAAACACGTACGGCTGTTGTGACCATCAGCTATGCCACATTTCTGGCACTTCCTGCTCATCTTCTTAGCTCCTTACGCACCCAATTTAAAAACTTGTTGCTCACTACTTTTGATTGTTCTTCCCTTAGGCTTGGCCCTATCTGGTCTTGCTAAGTTTACACCTTCCATACGAAATTCCAGTTTCTACAAAACAAAGATATTAAGTCAGTTTTTATATTCACGTATGTCATCATATATTGTAGCAATGTTATTACCTTTCTAGCTTCCACATCCGTAGAACTACTACCAACCAGCCGAATGTCAATGTTATGTTCCAATGTTAATATCGGCATATTACATTGATCATCCTTAGTATTGCATTCATTTGTATTAGACCCCATTAAAATTTCCTGTGAAATAAAGCAAAGTCCAGTGAAGACACAAATGTTATAGAGCAGCATATGTAATACATTATAAAGATTTGTTCCATACCTTGTTCCCATCATCTAATTTGCGTAAGTTGTTTATAGCCATTTCATCTGTTTCATACGCTTCGACCTATATCATCATTACAAACATGGATCATTATCGACAAGTAATTATGCAAAATTCATAACAACATGATGTGCGTACCTGGATGTCATCGCAAGCACTTGTGCCACAACTCTCACCAGTACCTATATCAGGCTCCACACGCATCAATAACCCTAATAATACGTCCATCATCTCTAGGGCTTTATCATTCCCAGCTTGAGACAGACTCGCATGGTGTACTACTTTCATTGCTTTTTTAAGCAACATCTTCTGTCTATATGATCTAGTTTCTCCATCTTTTCCTTTCAAATTCCTATCGTCTCTTGAAAAAGCCACATCTTGATGCGCGGAGTATGTGTATCGTTGCAAAATATACTCACTCGGGATCCTTTCAATTTGTAGATGCATGAAAGCGCGTACAAGATGAACACAAAATAGACCTATAATTGATTAAACATACATTATGTCATATATTAATCGCAAACAACTATGTATTCGTAATAATTTAGAATTTTATATAGAAATAATCGTTTAGTATAACATACCTGTATGCTCCCAATGCTTGCACTCACATGAATACTTTCCGGCATCCACATCAGCCCTTATTTTGAATTGGTGTTGACCCCAAACAATTTTATTTGATCTTGTAGTATGTTTCACCACCCAATCATGTTCATCACCCTCTATATCACGGTCTATTCGGTATGCAGTTGCATATTTTACTGTCTCCTGGAACCTTATCATCACAGCTCTAGTGTATGCCCTTGCAACTCTTATTTCAAACATATACAATGTAGTTGTATCCTTTTGACCCTGCAAATTACACAATATAGTATTAATATCGTTTTGTTTTTAATAGCATAAAACATATGTTTATTATTTTTTTCACTTACCATGCATCCTAGTGCCTCTTTGGCCTCTTTCATCTTCCTACTATGCAGGAGCTTCATCATTTGCTTTGCAAATTGATGAAGCGGTGTGTTTGCATCCACGTGGGCACTCTTCACCAACTTGTTCATGCTCTCGCTTCGTTGTGTAGAGACCATAAGACCACAATAGTCTCCTTTGAAAAATGCAGGTACCCAATCTTTGCGTATTTCATATAATCTGGCAAGGGTGTTGTTCTCGTGTAGCTGGAAATCATCTAGCATCATTTGCCAGGCAGCCTCGAACTCCATTTCATTCAATGGATGATGTATTATAGATTGGAACCTTGTTTTGAAATCCATCTCCTCAAATCTTGCATACAATTCATTCAAGTGGGGCATATACCTGTTTTGCACATGCCACAAACACAATCGATGTATTGTGTTTGGGAATACTCTGCCTAGTGCGATTGGCATAGCAGGGTCTTGATCTGAAATAGATAAATTTACATAACATTATGCAAGCCAATATGATATCATATAGTACGTGCCATAATAATTACGAGCCATTTATTACAACATACCTGTCAACATCACTCGTGGTCCGTCACATCCCATGCATGTTTTGAACGTATTGAAGACCCACTCGAATGTATCAACTGTCTCGTCTCCTAGTAAAGAAAACCTAAATATTGTGCATTGTAGGTGGTGGTTCGAGCCAACAAACATGCCTAATGGCTTATCGTACATATTAGTCTTATGTGTAGTATCAAATGTAACTGCATCACCAAAATCAATGTACTCGGCTTGCTGGCTAGCATGGGACCAAAATATGCTTAAAATTTTCCCTTCTTTGTCCAGTTGAAAGTCTGAAAAAAATTGTGGATTATCTTTCTTGCATAATGAAAAAAAGATAACAGCTTTGACACATCATTTGCATTTCTTTCCCTTTGCCATGCTTTTTTCCTGTCAAAAAATGTAATGATTATGCACTATATATAACTCAACACATTACGATTGTTTCTGTAATATAAAATACAATTATTGTCAATGCATAATACACTTATAGGTTACTCATGTCCTGCACGGTTATTGGAACGTTTTCTGGGCCACCATGCATTTCTGTAACGAAATCCATAATGCAATGTTGTGGAATCCTGCTTTCTTGCATCGCACTAAGGAACTCCATATATTCATGATCATGTGTTTTGTTGCATTGCAATTGCCCTTTTTCTATATCTTTCTTCAAAAATTCATGATTATGCTCATAGTTTACCAGATCAATCCGAACGGAAATAACATTCTCTTTAGCATCATCGTAGATTTTTTTAAGTTTCATCCCAGCCTTGCACTGTGTTCGTTTCGAACATGTGTTACGTATCCTTGGATTTCCAGCTACCCTTTCAGCATTCTTTCCTTCCATTGAACAATTCAACCATTTACAATTCTTCCGCTCCCTATATTTCTTCAACGGAAATCCAACCTCGTATGCATATTGACTATAAAAATTATACGCCCCGTCCACGTTACTAAATGTCATACCGACTTTAGGTATCAATCTTATATCAATATTGTCCGGCTGCGCACAGAAATTTAACATTTACTATTCAATAGCTTCTAAATTTAACATGGTATATGTACAACATTACAAAGAAGTATGTAAGAGAATAAGAGTATCATATTTGGGAGAACTTACATGGCTTTGAAGAATATGAGGTGTGTCCTGTTCATGCGGCCCAATATGTCTCATGGGGATGTGCTTCTCTGCACCGACCACATCTGCCGTTTTTGTGTGCTCATCGATATGTCCAGGTGCCCTCAATGCTGCCGGGGGGAGTAACGGAGACACCCTCTGTGTATGGGCGATCGCAGACGCTACAGGATGCATGTCCATTGAAATAGACGTACCTGCTGGCGTATTTATAGATGCTACAGGTGGCATGTCATCGCTAGCTCCGGTGCTGGACATTTTCTCGCCGCCGGCCGTACCTCTAACTTCCGCCGCCGCTAACCGCCGCCAATACCTGAGATAAAGACGTGGACGAGCGAACGTGGACGAGCTAACCTTGTATTTGTTTCCTCCCGTAACTGCGCCTTTATTTACGCGCATGAAGAGCACGTCTTTCCTTATCTCAAACCGGTGGGAGATTTTAAATGTTGCATGGTTTACGCTATCATGTCTCACAGCGTTATGCAATCGTAAACCGACATGCACATGCAAATATTCGTTCCCGTGATTCGTGGGAGAAACTTTTCCATTTATGCATGAGTTATGCACATTTCCATATACCTTTATGCGTGCGTATATCGGTTGCAGCGTCTCAGCCAGGATATGTTGCTATCCTATGCATGACTGACGCAAGCTGGCGTCCATTGGGCCAAACGCGACCCGATCGGCCTCCTGGCTGGGGCTTCGTCCACTCCTGGCTGGGGCTTCGTCCACTAACGGAAACCCAGTGCTTCCATTACCTCTTCTATATATATATATATATATATATATATATATATATATATATATATATATATATATATAGGGACGAACTAATGGAAGCCCAGGGCTTCCATTAGTATCGGGAAGCCCCAGCCAATTAGACGGAATCGGTCAGAGCGCAGGTTTGTTCGGCGGTTTATGGTCTGGTCGAACCACAGCGTAAATCATAAGACAAGAGATCGTAAACCCTTGTGTATTTTAGCGTAAAATGATGTACGCGATAAAATCGCGAACGATAACCGAAGCCTCCCGAAAATATCGCCCAGCATGCACGTAAGCAGAAACGCCAGGCATAAATATGTACATACAATTGCGTAACTGGTTGCATATACTTCAGTAAATATAAATATGTTTCAACAAACCGCGATAAATTCTCTCGAGTTGTTATCACCAGTCCGACAATATCTCCTGGCATGCAGGAACAAACTTTATAGTACGTAATTGACCGAACTAAATAGCGTAAACAGTGTACACGGGATTGGTTAGCTCAGGGCATATAAAAAGGAACGTGGCGGCTGATTGTATTGCATAGTTTACAATGGATGACGGCAGAGAAGAAGAAGCAGGCGATGATAATTCTGCGTCATTGCACAGAGCTGCACAAGGTACATTTGCAATTGAATTATTACTTCAGTTCATAAAATAATTAGACAAATATGATGGCCGGCTTGCAGACACATGCAGTGGTCTACCAGCAGCGCCCACATCAAGAATTATATCTCCAAACTGTGGTGTGAGTCCACGGATAAATATAGTAACACCACCTGCAGAATTACGAGCGCCAGGGGTCAATGATGGCAATACAACAATAATTGAAACAATGGTAGCAGCAAATCAAATGGTTCCTATGAGAACCATTAGTGATCATGAACAAGATACACCTAATATCCTCCGAAGTCATGTAAGTTATTTATCTTTGGTTATGTCAATTATACAATTTAAATAACATTAAGACTGTAACTAATATAAAATTAATTGTATTTATGATTATGTTAATTCACAGCCTGAAAGTATTGATCCAACCATGGTGCCTAGGATCGGTATGACATTTGGAAATGTCGATGAGGCATACAATTTTTACAGTTGTTACGCATATGAGGTTGGTTTTCCACTTAAAAAGTATAGGGAGAGAAAGAACTGTAAGTGGTTAAATTGTTCAATGGAGGGTAGAAATACAGAAAGGTTAGCTAGTAATCCTAGAATCCGTAATACATCATCGAGGAGAACACAATGCAAGGCTGGTTTGAAACTAAAAAAAATCTATGATGACTCGAAAGAAAATATTGTAGCCGTAAGAATCGATCTGGTGCACTTAGAACATAATCATGAATTCATTAAGAAGGATACTGTAAAGAAACACCTACAATGCAACAAGACTCATGATCCTGAGTACATGGAGTTTCTCAGTTCAATGCAGCAAAGCAGAATCCCGCAACACTGTATCATGGACTTCGTGTCTGAGATGCATGGTGGTCCAGAAAACGTACCAATTACAGCAAAGGACATTGCTAATTTGTAAGAATCATTTTCTTTATGTATCTATTATATAAATTTTAAAATCCATTTCAAGTTAATGAGTAATAATTATAAATTTTTGTTGAAATATACAGGAAACAGGCAAAGCAACGAGAAAAGAATGCCAATGATGTGTCTAAGCTTTTGGCTTTTTTTTCATTATGCAAAAGGGATAATCCACAATTTTTCTCTGATTTCCAGTTAGACAGCGAAGGAAAAATATTGAGTATTTTTTTGGTCTCATGCTAGTCAGCAAGGAGAGTATGTTGATTTTGGGGATGCAGTTACCTTTGATACAACTCATAAGACTAATTTGTATGGAAAACCCCTAGGAATGTTTGTTGGTGCAAACCAACACCTACAATGCACAGTGTTTGGGTTCTCATTATTGGGAGATGAAACTGTTGAAACATTCGAGTGGGTATTTAATGCATTCAAGACATGCATGGGGACTGAAGGACCAAGAGTCATGTTGACAGGTATGATTTATGTAGATATAATGACTATAAACTCGAAGTACATGCAATATAAATTCAATATCCTGTGCGTATTTACAATGCATGTGAGTCTTGTTTTGTTATGTAACATACAATGTTTGCATAAAAATATGCATATAATAATGTCAGACAATGAATATTTACACATCAAGACCCTGCAATGCCAGTGGCATTATGTCGGGTCTTCCCAAACACAGTCCACAGGTTGTGTCTATGGCATGTGCAAAATAGGTACATGCCATTTCTAAATGAGTTGTATGCACGATATGCTGAAGCGGATTTTAAGACAAAATTCCAGTCTATAGTACATCATCCATTGACTGAAATAGAGTTTGAGGCTGCATGGAAATTGTTGATTGATGAATTCAACCTGCATGAAGATGGAACACTTAGAAAATTATATGCAATGCGTAAGGAGTGGATACCTGTTTTTTTCAAACATGTCTATTGTGGGCTTATGGTGTCTACGCAACGTAGCGAGAGCATGAACAAACTCGTGAAGAGCGCTCATGTAGATTCAAACACCCCACTTCATGAGTTTGCTAAGCAAATGTTGAAACTACTGCATAGCAGGAAGATGCAAGAAGGAAAGGAAACACTAGGATGTATGGTATGTAATATTATTTATGCATTATACTATTTAGTAGGCTCGCACGACGTAACTAATTATTTATATGCAGGGTCAAAAAGAAACCACAACTCTATATATGTTCGAAATTAGGGTTGCAAGGGCATACACCAGGGCTGTGATGAATAGATTCGAGGAGTCAATAAAATACGCTACTGCATATAGGATAACACTTGATCCAGATGGAGGCGCAAATGATTGGTTGGTGCAGCATACATCAAGATCGAAAAGAATCGTGTGGGGGCAACACCAATTCAAAGTGAATGCAGATGTAGAGGCAGGAAAGTTTAAATGTGAATGCAAACAGTGGGAACACACAGGTAAGCAAGAGTTAAGAAATAACATCATATTATTTATACGATAATAATTAAAGCTGAATGTGAAATGTTGCACCCTTGTTTAAATGTAGGACTATTTTGTGTGCATCTAATCCGAACATTCATGCACATTCAACTAGAGAGGATACCTAAGGAATACATTTTACAGCGTTACACATACTCAGCTAAGCAAGATGTGGAATTTTCAAGAGATGACAGGAAAATGAGTGGAAAAGATGGAGAAACAAAATCATATAGGCAAAAAATGTTGCTTAAAAAGGCAATGAAGGTAGTAAACCAAGCTAGTATGTCAAAGGCAGGGAGTGATAAGGCTTTGGACACAATGGATGAACTGTTGAAGATGCTTGGGCGTTTAGAGCCAGATATAGGATGTGAAGATGCTGGAGGTGCAACTACTGGAGAGGGCAACCATGTGGGTGTTCTTTTATATAAAATTGTTGAAAATTTTATTCAAAACTTAATTATTGCTAATTGTAAAAATTAAACGTTGCAGGGCGAAGAGGATGATGTTGGAAACGCTGAAGATGAACATGTATCGCAATGTGATAACGAGGAGCATGTGGCAGTACATTCACGACAACAGGTAATATTATGGCAAAAAAACAATGTAATTTATGTATAGTGCAAAAAAATGTGATGATTTATACATTGTTTGTAATATTGACTATAATGCACTAATGAGTAGGATGGAGGCTTAAATATTGATGCACATCATCAATCTGAACTGCAAATGACGCTTGTTGGAAATGATGATTGTGAAGGAACACAATATGGGGATGTTAGAAAGGTATGAAATCTAAATTTATTAAATTGCAGATATTATGTATATTTAATGGTAGTAACTATTTATAATTTGGCATCATAACATATGTACCTATAAATACTTCTTTGTATGGTATGTAGAGACTGGAATATGATGTAGATGGCATAAGCTTATTGCGTCCAATTAATGCAAGGCCAAAGGGAAGGACAATAAAAACTAGTGAACAAAGAGTTCTAAAACTGGGTGCGAAAGGAGAAAAGAAGAAGACTCGAAAGTGCCAAAAATGTGGCATTGCTGATGGACACAACAGTCGAACCTGCTTGTCTGTAGAGGAAAATAGGGTTAAATTGGCTAGCCTTGCCGATAGAAAAAGAGGACGACCACCTGGGTCTAGAAACAAAAATTCAACAATGGCCCCACAGTGGAATGAGACATCCACATCAAAAAAACATAAACATACTGATTCTGAAGAACAAGGTTCGGATGACGATAATTTGGCAGAATTGTAAAACATTTATACATAAATAATGGATGATATTGAAATGTTATGATCATGATACTATTTGATGATTATGAATATTTACGTTAAAAGCTCACTGTATGGATTATATCTATTAATGCGACGTAATTATTTGTTATGAGCTATGCTACTGATGGGTTTGTTTGGCTATATAATCATATATTCACTGAATCTCGTACAGTATTAATGTTGAAAGAATCAAATATCCGGCGAAATGAAATCAATATGTAGGGGCTGGCGCCAAAACAAAATACTAAATGAATAATCGTAAACATGTTCAGTTATATGCATAAACAGCATCAGATTTATGCATAACTGAACAAATATAGGCAGCACATTAACACTGGATAAACAAAGATAGGCGCATTCAGTAAATAAGTACATAAAACAAGGTAAACCTGTTCATTTATATACGTAAACATTGTCGGATTTTTTGCATAGTCAATACAAGGAATTATTGAAAATATTGAACAGAACTGATCAAAGATAAGCAGCACAATGAAGCTGGATAAACAGACGCATAAAGTAAATAAGTAAACAAAAAAACATAACATATTCAGTAATATGCATAAACAGTATCAGGTTTTTGAATAATGAATCCAGAGAATAACTGAAAACACTGAATAAATGAACTTAGAAAGAAAGCATATAAATGAAGAACATCACTGAATAAGATATAAAACCATAAGACAAATGATAAAGTGCAGAACTATCATATATAAATATAACCATCTAAAACATATCTGGTACGATGTATATAAGAGTTTGCTAAGAGCTGCATATGGACATAAGTATTATCTGAATCCTAACATAAGCCAACAGACCAATATTTACATGAACACCATTCAGTGACACTACCCTAAACTAAGCTAGAATTGAGATAACTTGAAGCCAACAAAAGTCATCAGACCATGATGTTCATACTAATATTAAGATAGTAAACTATACTAGGCTACTACTGAGAGAACTTGAATCTGTTCAGATGGGAGACCATGAAGCTGTTTCTATTTAGTCGATGGAATATTAAGTAATGCAGTACAAGAGAGCGAATGTCCTCTGAATAATCCTGCAAACAAATATAAGGAAAGGTGAGTTAGACATAACTGTACATACATTATGTCATAACAACAAAAAAACTATCTATGTATTATGTACCGGATCAATGACTGCATTCATAGCTCCAACCATGTAGTCGTAGTTCTGCATATATCTCATGACAAAGAATCCACAATCATTAGACCCCAATTTCATTGTTGGGCAGTTATTCATGAGTTCAATAGGGTACTTCAAAAAAGTAGGGAGAGCTGATCTTGGTCGAGCATTTTGAATAGCTAGATTGAGCCTACTCATCATTAACCTGGCCATGAAACCTTCCTATCACCAAATCCATAGGTATACAATGGTAATTTTTCCAGATAGTCCCACCCATCTCTGGTCCATAAGGGTTGGAATCTAACACATGTATGCGTCCAATCTGAAGATTAACAACATACAATGTCCAATGTCCAGATCGTAGCATGGGTACCATTATCTACATGCACACAAAATGGAAATAACAAATGTTTAATACACTAAGGTTGATATGGAAGATTGATTAAAATTTAAATGCAGCAAAATGAGGTGAGAGTGTGGAGGGTGAAGGAACAAAAATTAACTGATTTGTAGTCATCCAGCTGCTTGAAAGAAGGCAGTGTCTTCAATAGGTAACTCTCCAAAACTGAAGGGTCAAATGGACGAGGAGACTTACTATGTTGCTCCTGCTCCTCAAAGTTCAATATAGCCTAATAGGATAGAGAAGTATTATGTAATTTCCATTAAAGATATGCATTTAAAAAAGAGGTATAAATGTAGAAGTCATACCCCAACATTAACATCTAGAATGAGCTGGTGAGCATTGAGTGGAGGAATATGTTTAGACCAGTCATCGCGGACACACTCAATGAAACATTGCATAAACACGTTGTTGAGACATGCGCCATCAGCAAAAGATTGTTGTATGTCACAACAATTGGCGCGATGTTCACCAAAGTCAATTATATTTCTACATAAGAAAAGATTGAGCATACAACAAATAGAAACAAATGTTATTTGTATAAATGAGATATAAAATTACATAATTTATATGAAACTTGACCATTGAATTGAAGGTACTATATGGGAATAATGAGATACAAAATTACATAATATGCAACTTGACCACCCTCTCTCTCAGCCATAATAATGGGAATTCTAGTATTTCAATTTTCTGTTTTTCTCTTTTATGTAAACTTGCTGTTTTTGACTTTGGAATGTCTGGCACAGCCTGCTGTTGGAGCTGACAGAAGGAAAATGATGCTCAATGCAATGATCTATAGAAGCTACAACTCAAAGTTCAGTCATGTGTATAGCTATTTTGCTTTCGCTTCTATTCAATGCTAAATATTTGGGTGCAAAGATTGAGTAAAACTTAATAGTATCAATACCATTGCCACGATGTTGTTCAATCAGAATTAAAAAGAATTAAAAATATGCCAAGTCAAAGAAATTGAAAATTATGTACCTGTCCAATTCAATGAACCTAGAACACAAGTATGCCCGAAGAGCGCGAGCACATTCTAATTCAGATAAGAAGAGACCTGGTGCAGAAACACTCCCAATAGGAGTCTTGTCAAATACTGGTCCAGAATCATTTTCAACTGTGCCACCTACCACTGTCTGACCTTGCTGCACAAAAAATATGAAGTGTACGTTAATCAGAATATGTAAACATGAAATGCAAGATATCAAGATAGAAAATATATATAAGTAAAGCTTAAATACTAACAGTATTTGGTGTAACAGATCATCGGCCCGAAGAACCTCATCAATCAATTCTCCAAATGTAGCAGCTAGATTGGACTGCTTTGTACCAATAGTATTCAAACATTGCTTGATAGAGGCAAATATTTTGCCAACCTCTAAGTCATAATCAATCAACGTAGCTTGGAACTTCTGGCGTTGATGTACAGGAAGCATCTGAATCTTATTTGCCATCAAGTCTTGCATAAGAGGGAGTTGGATGATTATATTGGAAGTCGATCATGTTGATTTGGGTCTACATCAAAAGTTTCTGGCCTCATAGGAAACTGAAGTAAAAAAAAGATAATAATGATATGATAAGTATGGTAAAGCAACAGACAAACAAAGATCATAGTGGGTATATGACCTAACCTCAATCTGGCAAGTAGTTGGTGATTTTGAGACGTAACATGTCTCACTGCTGCTACGAAACTGATGAAGCAGGATCAAAATTAATAATTATGTATATGGATTGACGCATGGCATGAATTGATATCGTTATATGACTACTAAAATCAAGATGTGTATTCCAACTAAGAAAGAAAAGAAGACCACAAACTATATTTCAAACCATCCAGCCATGCATACTGCAAGTTTCAGCTTCCATATACAAGGATAGAAATCCTGACACCTCTTATTTATCAGGACATTCTAAATGTAATATAGATTTGATAGGGAGCCATATTATAGTAAACGCAAGCAAACATTTCTACATGAATATATACTTTCAGTGGTTGTTTGCTTGGGATCCCTAGGAAACCTGCCAGGCATATTATAGTGAACGCAAGAAAACATTTCGACATGAATATATACTTTCAGTGGCTGTTTGCTTGGGATCCCTAGGAAACCTGCCAGGCACAGGCAGTGATCCCAGGCGCACAATTTCATCTGCCTGGGGTCATGATCAATGCCTGGCTCGAGTTTGATCAGAATATTTACTTTACAAAGAAAATGCAAGAATGCACAATAACAGCCAGTAAGATGAGTCAAGCAAATCCATGCAGTAGTACTAGTCTACTAGAGGGTAATTATATAATATCTAAGACAAAGTTAATCATAAATGGTGCTCCCAAAAATTATTACTTTGGATCAACTTGGTAACCCAACCATAGAGTTTTTTTTTCAGAAAGGGCTACTTAATGTTTTATAACTTGTACTATGTCAGGTTTGAGTGTAAAGACATAATGCACATTTTGGGTTCAATGGTACAAGCTAACTAATAGGCTACGAAACTGATGAAACAGAATCAAAATTAATAATTATGTAACTAGTTGTAAATAACATTGTTATAGAGAACAGGAAAAATATGATAGAAGAAATGAAGACTCACAGGGCAAACACCAAATGGTTCACCACCCTGGCGAGGCTTCCGCTTATCGGCCATTGACAACGCCCTTATAATATTCTTATTAAAATACTTTATGCGTGGAGTGCCATTTTTGTTGTTTGGAGCAGCAGCATGATGCAAATGATCCAAATAATACAGCTACATAATATAAATATTTCATGAGAGTCATATACAAATGAACGTAAACACATAATATGTCTATGTATTTTCAAATTGCAAATGAATAATCTAATAAAAGATTTGACAACTTAATTTTGAAACTTACAAGAACAATGATGGAACAGCCATATATCGTCGCCGACACATTGTTAATGCTCCTGTTGTGCCATCTCTGGGCAGCCTCACATAAGTCACTAAAAATTAGATGGCACCAATCAATTTGAGGGAATCGATCCATTTCTTCTGTAAGTACAACCTCATTGAAAGAAATAGACCAGCTAGCTGTTGGGAATAGCAGCCGATTGAAGAGAATGAGAAAAAAACATCTGATAGAAAGATCATCATCCTGGCCTAGCCTCAATCTGTCTTGGAGCTTTGAAATAACAAACTCATCCTTGCTAATATTCAATGAGGCCCGAAGTGTTGCCGCAGCTATCGCTTCATTAATATTAAGGGGCTTTCCACCGCCCAAATTTGGAAGACCCAATATCTGATGGACAGTCTGCTTGGTGATTTTGAGTTCTTTGTCTGGACCAATACGAAGAGTCATGTCCCTGGGGTCTAGCTTCTGCATGAGCCAACAGAGAAGTGTTCGACATCCAATTGCATCAATTGTCATGTCAAGAATACTAGAAAATCCTTTTCTGACTATAGCTTGACGTTGCCTTTCATTCAATATCTGAATGGACGCAAGAACATCTCCTGGGTTGCATCTGATGTTGAGCTTCTGAAATGAAAAGGTAGATAGATGGATAAATATGTGAATACTTAAATATCACAATTTATGCTTTCTTATTTATACAAAGTTCCTTGTACTATGACTGTTTTGTATTAATGAGCTAAGGTAATGTAGAAAGGTATAAATTTCAGCACATAAGATATGTATTGAGATTAGATACATGATTAAAATATTGGAAACGATTAATTTCTGCAATGTTGTAAACTCACCTGCGTCTTATTTGGGGCATCCATTGAGATATTGCACTTTTTTTTGGGTGGCTCAAAGTCATCATCATCGTCCACATTAGACATAGCAATGTTTTAGCAGCAGCTGCAACGCCCGTCTTTCTATGCTGCGGAGGATCACCATCAGACAGCGTATTTGTAGGGTCTGCCATGTCAGTCGAGCGTGGAATGTCAACACTGAAACATTCTTGACTTGACTCAATGATTAAACGCTTCGGATTGGTTGGGGGTCGATCAACCTTCCGCATTATTGAAACAGCAGACTGCAAAAGAACAATGTAAAACATATACGCTTCATTGAGTTAGAACAACATATACACCAATGATTATACGAACTAACTGAAAAATGTCCATTAATTGTGTTTTATGACCCTAACGAAATAAATGTCAACACAATCAAACATCAAAAAAATTATATCATTGCCTTATAAAAATTGCCATATACATATATGCAAACCAACAGACTGATAATAGAAACAATATTTACTCAAGAAAATGTATATTTATGCAATATTAGTAGTTAATAAGCATCAACATAAATATGTATATATGACTGAATAAACATGCAAACAGATGTTCAAATATTATTTCTTTTTTCCTTTATTTTTTCCCCTTCTTATAAACTGAGTGTATTGCCCTTGGTCCCCATCACATTTGTTCGTTCGTTTCTTGACAGGAAATAAATAGTTTTTGCATTCCTGAAAAGTGTAAATCTGTGATAGTTTTTTAAACCATGTAGTACATTTGTGCATAAAAGAATGTTGCAGATGTTGGATTGATCCATCAAGTAGTATATTTGTTTCTAATTCTCAATACTGAAAATATATCAGTTATGGAGGTGAAATATTGAAATTAAAACGTGACTAACTATTGTGAATTCAATGTATTGGAGGGATCTGCTCTTGATGCTGGCATATACTATCCACACGGGTGAAGTGAAGAAACGAACGTACAGATAGGAATTGACAATTAAGCTACACACTATTATGGTAGAGACATTAAAAAATTTGGCGGCGCCGAATGCTATCAAGAAACGAAAGAACAGATGTGATGGGGATTGGGGGCAATACAGTAAGTTTAGGAGAAGGGAAAAATAAAGGAAAATGAAATAATAAAAAGAGGTGAGAATACTATTTTTAAAGAGTAATAACACTTGTAAATACTACTATAGAGAAGGTCACATTAAAAATACTATAAGGGAGAAACCTGTTAAAACAAGTGTTATAATAGAAAAAAAAACTCGGTAGTTTTTGTAAATGATTCTGTCAGCAAGACCTATGTGAGCAAAAAACAGGTGTTCGCAAAAATTCGCAGCGCCGTAAGCACATATGGCCAAGTCACCCCGAGCTAATCATTTGCTTTCAGCTAGTTTGGATTGGTTTGATTTGTGGCTGTTAACTATGTGCTAAGATCGGTTTATGATTGTTGAGTGATTAGTTTGGTTTGCTAGAACCGCCTCTGTGTTGAAAAAAATGCAGAACAGAGGATAAAAAAGGAATTGTATCTTGTTGTTCAGAGCCACTAAAGAGGGCAAACACGCCATTCTCATCCCTGCCTTTTCTTTCTCTGTGGATAGATGGCAGGTTTCTCACTTTCTCTGTGGTTTATAGTCGATTTAGTTCCATTTTGGAAGTTGAAACATATATGTTCATATAACTGCAGCACAAAAGATAAATGTAGGCAGTGCCTATTAGTTTACTAATGTTATGAAGTAGTGGTTTATGATTGTTGAGTGATTAATTTGGACATGATTAATGACCATATTTATGAGAAAAATATGATCCAGTAAGTATATAAAAAGTGAAATGAATTACAGTTTATTTGAATAATATATAGTAGCACGAAGTCATGAGCAACACACTTGTTTCCACATCAAAATATCAACCCCTACTTCATAAAGGTATGTATAATTCACATCATTGCATATATCTTCACCCACACCATTTGAGCATACAATGAGTCTAAAAGAACAGGTCCGTGAACCTTTATCAAACCTAAAGCCTCTATGATAAATAACTGAACCATAATCGCACAAGAACAGTAAGATCAATAAAGACCGTTGGTGGGCATGTGAAATACCTATAGGACGCGGTGGCGGAGGATTTACAGCAGCGGCCGGCTCGACGACATTGTCAACGATGGCGCCGATTAGGGTTGAGTTCGCGCGGAGACAAATGAAGGCGATTCACACTGCCGGAGTGGGGAAGGAGATTAGGAAGTTGCATTGAAAAGCATAAAATTAAAAAATCAACTCGAGCACCTTGGAATCCGGACGACATAGCGACCGCGGGCGTGAGCCAATGTGACGCGGGGCGCGCAAGATTGACAACGGCAGCGGCTCAACGATGCTGTCAACGGCGGCGGCGATTAATGTTGAGGGCGTGCGGCGGTGGAGGACGGCGAAATGGGCTGGCGGCGGCGGATGAACAAGAATCGCCCAGGCGACCGCTGAAGAAACGCGGCGAGTCGGCCAGGATGGTTGACCGCGTGGGGGTTAGGGTATAGAAGTGTTTGACCGCTTGGGAAGTGGGGTAGTGGGCCCATTCCTTTATTTCTGGAACGTGGGTCGGCTGGAGTAATTATGCTAAATCACTATTATGTATAAACGGAATAATGGAATAGCGTAAACATGTAGGGCTCGCGGTTGTTACTCTGTTTACGCTAAAATGGGTTTCCGTTTACGCTAAATCCGTTCGCTTGCGTAAAAAGTAATCGGACGTGGGTTGGGGCTCTCTACAGTTATATAGAGCCCAGGGCTCTTAATAGATAAACTATATATATATATATATATATATATATATATATATATATATATATATATATATATATATATATATATATATATATATATATATATATATATATATATATCCTCCGTTCTTGTTTGTTCTCCCGACTAATTGGATCTGATGACCACCTGCCGCGCCCTGCTTAATTTCCCTTGCGCACATGGTTGGCCTGCAGGCGGCACGCTGAATAATTGAATAGTCGAAAACTATATATATATTATCGTGGGGGTAGCACTAGCATAGCTAGAATAATTGATCTGCCAACTCATCGGCATGACGGCACGTGCACCTAATGATGAAGTTAGTTAGGGTTATTATATAAAAACATGACCTGTGTTTGACTCCGTAGCATAGCATGACATGTCCATAACCACAAGTGCATCCGGCATGTGCCCCTACACTACTAATGGCACATCTTGACCACGAGCTTCGTCTTCCCGGCCGGCACGTGGGTTCAAAAGCACATGCGGACGGCATCTTTCATGATCGGCCGCGCGCCTGATGCTATGTTTCTCCTGCAGCCCGTCGTCATCTTCTGCTCGTAAGCGCGGTGACGACTGTGGCCTAGCTAGTCTCGTGATGTCATGACTTGGGTTGGGGGTTGTAAGTGGTGTTTGAATGTATTAAATCGACAGTGTAATTAGCTAGGTAACCATTAACTAATTTATTAAAAATAACTAATACCTCAATTATTAGCTATGATGTTTGGCGGTCTCTAGCTAATTTTAGCCGCCTAACTATTATCTCTAGTGCATTCAATTACCTCCTAACAGTGTCGTGCCGTGCCGCTCTAAAAGCACGGCGAGCCGATGTCGGCTACGGTATTGAGAAAAAAAACTCGTGTGTATATATATACATCTGAAAAATACATCTTCAAATTATTTATAACTTTGATGTAGATTAAAAAAATTCATAGGAGAAAAAAATAGACTTTAAAAATAGATTGCTATCACTACCAGAATCAATCGCTTTGCCGAGTGCCTGAAGCACTCGGCGAAGCGTTCAAAACACTCGGCAAAGGCTTTGCCGAGTGTTTACACTCGGCAAAGAAGGCTCGACGAACAGTGCATCGGCAAAGCCTTCTTTGCCGAGAGCTTTTTATCGGGCACTCGGCAAAGATCTTTGCCGAGTGCCAGAGAGCACTCGACAAAGAAAAGCAGCCGTTACGGCGTCGAGTGACGGAGACGGCGGCTTTGCCGAGTGTCCCATGTGAGAAAGAAAAGCAAAACTAACTTCTTTGCCGAGTGTCTTCCGTGCAGCACTCGGCAAAGAATCCATCTTTGCCGAGTGCCACTTGGGACACTCGGCAAAGAACCCGCCAGGGAGGGTCCCCATGTCAGGTTCTTTGCCGAGTGTCCCGAGTGGCACTCGGCAAAGCCGACCTCTTTGCCGAGTGCCAGGGACGTAACACTCGGCAAAGAACCTAAGCCGGTGCCCAGGTCTGTGCTATTTGCCGAGTGTTATGACCTTGACACTCGGCAAAGAGCCTCTTTGCCGAGTGTTACACTCGGCAAAGTGACCAGTATATACCTTTTTTATTTGTTTTTTGTATTCCATCCACACAAACAGAAGATATCACATATATATCACATATATACATCACAAATATCATCACAGACATAAATAGCCAACACAACATAAAACCGTCACCACAAACATAAATATCCATCACAAACATAAGTGTTCAACATAAGTATCAAACACAAACATAAGTCTCTAACGTCGCAAGCTCTCACATAAGTATCAACACAGACATAAGTATTATACACAAGTACAGAAGTCTAAACAATGAAAACACAACACTCATGGAGGTGGGCGGCTTGACCGGGGCTTGCGTTGGGCTGAACCCTTCCGGAGGGTTGTTGGATGCCGCCCCAGATTGGCCCTGCACAGAGAAGAGATTGCATGTGTTATACCAGATGCATTACAAACATCTAACTACAATTTTGATACTCACAGGAGTGTGGAAGAGAGCAGGGTTCAACTGGAGGGAACAATGGAGGTGGCGGAGCGATGCCCTGTGCGGCGCCAAGGCTCTGCATGTACTGGAAACATTCTCCGCCATCCTCTGATGATCTGCCCGGCGCTCCGCCTCCCGCTCCGCCATCATCCTCCGCCTCCCATCTCGCGACGTTCCCTCCTCTCTTTCTTCTAGTTGGGTCTGTAATATTACAAGCCAACGTTATAGTAACTCAAAGAGTTAGGTATATAACTCAAGGAAGGACGAGTTACACTAACATCGAGTTGCTGTATGCGATGCTGTGAGCTGTCGTGCCGAGGTCGTATGGCTGGACTAGAGCCCGTGCTCCTTGCTCTCACCTGAGACAGAGTGGGAGTGGAGGATGAGTCGATTGCCCCGTCGGCAAATCCAGTACCGCCCATGTCTCTTGCTCCTCCAACCCTCATGAGCACATCGGTGTCGATCGGCTCGGTGCTCGGATCATAGTCCTGGGCCATGGACCTCCTGCGCCATAGCGGGTAGTCATGGAGGCGGCTTTGTAGACGGCGGGGTTGGTGTAGGCTCTGGCCCGTCATCCGGGTTGTAGGTGACGTCGGACGTCGCCTACCATTATGGGCCATAGCATAGGCCGAGAAGGGTGGAGCAAGGCCTTCCACCATGTGACGCCGACTTCAACGAAAACCAACGAGATAGTTAGAAATAATATCTAACTTAGTGCTATATATCTAAATAAAAAAGGTGGCGTACCCATGCTTCGGCATATTGGCCCAGGCTCCGGCGTGCCTTGGTGGTGGGAGGGGCCTTGCATCATCAAACGTCGTTCCCGGCTAGCTGTGTGCGCCTCGTCCCACTCAGCCGAACACCACCTATCCACCATCTGCTCCCAGCACAGAGGATGTGCGGCGCACCAATGTGGAATCATCTGCAAAGTAAACACGTAAAGTGCATATCAGAAGATAAAATAAAATTCATGTATGGAGTACTGGTACCAAACATGCATGACTTTACCTGCAGGTACTGCTCCCTGGTCAACGACATGGTTCGGGCTTGAGTTTTGGTCACCTTCTCCCCAAGGGACGGAGCCGTGGTAGGTGATGATGGCCTGGATGCGGGCCTCATAGTGCATGTCCACGACGAGCTTCTTACAGCTCGTGGTGGCCACCACATCCGCCCTAGCCTCGTATCCAGCATCGCATCTGAAGAAATCCTGCATACAAAAATGATGTATCCATACATTATTTCAAGAATTTGCAACGAATGCGACATATTTTACATTATACTAAGACTTACCCACAGCTCTTGCTTCACTTCGCTCCGCGTTGTTATTGAATTCCCTGCCGTCCCGGTCTACTGCATCGGGGGCGACGACGTAGTGGTCAAAGGTGAAGGCTGGGCCCGTCACTCCGGCGTACTCCACAAGTCCAGGGAAGTGTTCCCTGCACAGCAGGCCGAGGATGCCATTGGGGGGGCGACGATGACCCCCAGCATAATCCAAAACCGTCCAAGACCTGTCCAAGTGATAAATAAAAAGTATTAGTTTATATTATGATTTTGAACACATAATATGAACAAGAATGAAGAACATAAAGTTACATACCTCTCCCCTTCCGGCCGAATCAGCGGCCGTCTGTCCCGAAGTATGGGACGCTGAGGGAGACTCGCGGGGCCTCGCAGGTAGATGCTCCTCGAACTAGAGCCGCCTGAACCTGAGGCGTCCTGCTGCTGGTCGTCGTCGTCCTGCTGCTGGTCGTTGTCGTCCTGAGGCGCCGCCTGCTGCTGCGCTGCCTGCTCTGCCTCGTCCTGTTGCGCTGCCTGCTCTGCATCGTCCGCCGTCCTACTCCTCCTCCCCCTCCTCCTCCTCAGGAAACCGCCCACCATATTTGTCCAACAACCTGCAATTAAGAGTAAACAAATAAGCACATATAAAAAGATGTATTTAAAAACAGGTGCGAAATAAAAAGTCATATAGCATTAAATCGATTAAAAATAATCTTCATATGTGTCGGGGTTAGCCGGATCATAACTCTCATCATCACTATCAAGCATTTCAATCTCCACACCATCGGAAGACGCAAGTTCGTCAGTAATGTCATTGCCTTCAAGGATTACTAAGTCATTATCATTTTGCACCTCATCCTCCTCCTCATCAACAACCATTTCAATATCTACGTCCATTCCGATAGCTTCGGTTAAGTCTATCTCAAATCGCCCTTCTAGCCCATCTTCTTGGAAGAACTCTCCATCATATGTGTCCGGGTCTAAGTTGTAATCTTCATCGTTAGGAACAGGTAACCTCCCGTGCGGCGATACCTTATACACAACATCCCAACCCTTAAGATGTTCTTTCGTTTGACACGCATATGGGAGATAATACACTTGTGTGGCCTGTTGGGCAACGATATAAACATCGTCTCCTGCTAAGGTGGAATCTTGTCGAATTTCGACTATCCCAAGATTAGAATGTGTCCGTCTCGTCACTTGAGGGTCAAACCAATGACATTTGAATATCACTGGAGTAAGAGGTTTGGAACCATAAAAATTGAGCTCATATATTTCTTCGATTCGTCCAAAATAATCGACATTGTCAAGGCCCGGCGTAAAGACCCCAGAACACGTTGTTTTCCGATTGGGCCGACTTTTGTCGTAGTGTGTTGTGCGAAAACGGTATCCATTGACGTCATACCCAGAATATTTCTTGACCCTATAAGCAAAGCCGTTGGCTACTTGTCTCAATTCGGCACTCATAGACGGATCTCTTTGGCCCTGCAAGTATTCGCAAGTTAAAAGACGCTAAATTGAGTTTAAAGACGTATCTCTTTTACAAACTAAGCACGTACCTTATGTTTGAACCAGGAAATGAAATCGGGCAACCCATTTCTCGCACCCTTTCTAAGAAGAGCGTCATATTCCTGTGGAGTGGGGTCCCTTGATCGACGCCAGAATTCATGAAGAAATTGTTCCATGTATGGCGTCACCTCTTCAAGGTTGGTCAATACGTATAGCATGATATGCCGCCACTCTTCATGTGTCAGGGTCTTGGTGGTCGAGCCACTTGCGCTTCCGAGTTGGCCTCGAAATATGCTAAGGTTCGATTCATTGTCGCCATCATTGTAACGAGGGGGTGGATTATGCACGCTCGGCAGTTTGTCACCATAATAAGTTGTTGTGAAGTTTGAGACCTCCTCTAGAATGTATGCCTCTGCAATGGAAGCCTCGATTTTGCATTTATTTCTACATTTCTTTCGAATAGTCTTTAGACATCTCTCGATTGGATAGCACCAACGTCCCTGCACGGGGCCCCCATTCGTGCCTCATAGGGGAGATGAAGAATCAAATGCTGCATTGGATTGAAGAAGCCAGGTGGTAATATCTTCTCAAGCTTACACAGTAACACGGGGGCCAATCTTTCCAAGTCTGCAACCACGGTCCGAGATAACTCTTTTGCACAAAGCTGACGGAAGAAATAGCTCAACTCTGAAAGCGCTAGCCAGACATGCTCAGGGACATAGCCTCGAACCATCGCAGGAAGAATCCGTTCAATCCATATGTGGAAGTCATGACTCTTCATCCCTAAGACTCGCATAGTAGATAAGTTCACCCCCCTACTCAGGTTAGCTGCATATCCATCAGGGAACATCAACATCTTTATCCACTGAAGTACTTCCTTCCTCTGGGCCCTGCTTAGGACGAAATCGGCCTTAGGCCTTCTCCACGTCTTTCCGCCACTTGGCGGCTTCATCTCTAGTTTTGGTCTATCACATAACGCTGCCAGATCCACTCTTGCCTTCACATTATCCTTTGACTTATCAGGAATGTCCATAATTGTTGCCCACAGTGCCTCGGCAACATTCTTTTCAGTGTGCATCACGTCAATGTTGTGTGGAAGGAGCAGGTCATCATAATAGGGGAGCCGAGTCAAGCCAGACTTATGTGTCCACATATGCTGCTCACCATATCCCACAAAACCACCTTCTGTATTGTCCACGAGCCCATCTATCTGTTGACGAATTTCGGCACCAGTCATCGTTGCAGGTGGGCGGTCTGTCACTACGACACCTTTCGTAAAGTTCTTGATGTCTAGGCGGAATGGATGGTCAGCAGGAAGAAATTGTCGATGTTTATCGAAGGACGAATATTTGCCACCCTTTTTCAACCAAATGAACCTGAGAGCTTCCTTGCAAACTGGGCATGGGAATTTACCGTGAACACACCAGGCACAGAATAGCCCATACGCCGGTAAGTCATGCATGGAGTACTGGTACCAAACATGCATTCTGAAGTTTGTCTTCGTAGCTCGGTCATATGTCCATACCCCTTCCTCCCAGGCACGTACCAATTCATCGATCAAAGGCTCCATGTACACGCCCATTTTGTTCCCCGGGTGTCCGGGAATTATCAACGACACGAATATATTCTGCCTTTGAAAGCACACACCAGGGGGGAGATTGATTGGGATAACAAACACGGGCCAACATGTGTACGGGGCAGCGCTCATTCCATAGGGATTGAACCCATCTGTGGCCAACGCAACACGTACATTACGAGCCTCTTCGGCTTTCTCACGGTGAATGTCATCAAAGTGTTTCCATGCTTCACCATCTGACGCGTGCACCATCTTGTCAGGATTGTATCGTTTTCCATTTTTGTGCCATGTCATCTGTTTCGCGGATTCCTCTGTCATGTAAAGACGCTGGATCCTCGGTATGAACGGAAGGTGTCGTAGGATTGTCAAGGGAATGTCGAGCTGCCTCTTCTGTCCATCACCAGAGTCTACCTCCATAAACCTAGACGAATTACACTTGGGACAGTACTTTGCCTCCGCGTATTCTTTCCTAAATAGCACGCAGCCCTTCGGACAAGCATGAATCTGCTCATACGTCATCTTAAGTGCACGAAGTAGTTTCTGTGCCTCGTATATGCTCTTTGGCAGAACGTGATCATCCGGAAGCAGACTCCCAATAACTGTCAACAAGCCATCGAATGCATCTCTACTGATGCTGTACTGCGACTTGAACGCCATTACACGCCCAATGGCATCCAGTTGAGAAACCTTTGTCTGGCCGTGAAGGGGCTTCTGTGCCGCGTCGAACATGTCGTAGAACGCCTTTGCAGTCGGCTCTGGCTCGTCATCCATACATCCTCCCGTGTACTGTGCCTCCTGATAGTCGTTCAACATATCCGCTACCCCCGCATCCGCGTCATAATCCTCGACACGTTGTCTCAGCACCTCTTCTCTCGTACGATGCGCTTCACCATGAAATATCCACCGAGTATAGCCCGGCGTAAATCCATTCTTCCAAATATGTTCTACCATGGTCTTCTTTGGTTTTCTTTTCCGGTTGTCACATTTGCTGCACGGGCATGGGACTAGACTCGCTCCTTTAGCAGCTTCGCCATATGCCCGTTCCACGAAATCATCGGTCTTTCTAATCCATTCAGTGGTGACATCGTTCCTTCCTCTACGGCCCGTGTACATCCACTCACGGTCCTCCATCCTCTAACATATATAACCGAGTATAGTTTAATATAGACATGTAATGCATGTACACTACGTTCCTACCTTCTAATAGGTGACGATAGGTCCTAATCCCACCCGCGGTTGCGTAGATGGAGTTAGTTTTCATGCTCTACTCCGATCCGAGATAGAATTTCGGCAGCACCTCCCCGCTGTTCTCCGGATACACGTCCTGGCAGGGAGAGTGTACTGTCCGGAGAACAACAGGGAGGTGACGCCGAAACTCTATCTCAGACCGGAGTAGAGCATGAAACTAACACCATCTACGCAACCGCGGGCTGTCCAAAAAACATGGACAATTCGAAACTGATACATTTGTAGATATGCAAAGATCTGCATATCTACACCGTATCACTTTCGAACGGGAGACGCCTAACTGGGTTAGGTGATCTACGACCATGATGCGGATGTAGAGGTTATACCTAGGGTGGCGGTGGAGTCAGGCTAGTGGGGCTGTGGCGGGTCGGTGCAGTGGCGACGGGACGCGGTGCAGGGAGACCCGCAGCGGCTAGGAAGACAAGTATCTTCTCTGTAAAAAAGAAACACAAGTCTGTTAATACAAAAGCCTAGCAACAGAAAATTTCGGCAGCACCTCCCCTGCACGGGGAGGTTTCAAAATCCTGCAAATAAAACTATCAGCACGATGGCTGACATCCACGCATAATTCAACGGCACGATGGCCGGAAATCCATGCATAAAATGATAAGGACATTCAACCTACGCACAAATACCCTCATTCTCCTTCTCATTAAAAATGTGATTGTGTCTACTTTGATTACATTAATATAAACATGTCTACTTTGATTACATTAATATAAACATGTGTTTGTTCAAATTAAATCATCCAAATAATATTGTTTATTAACTAATACCAGTTCATTATCAACAAATGACCAAAACAGTTAAACATGCATATAAATAATATTGTTTATTAACTAATAAACACGCAACATATAAACATGCATAAATTCATGAACACCCATATAAACACGCATATAAACACGCATATAAATAATATAAACACGCATAATTTATACCTTCGGTGGCGGGCGGCGAGACGGCGGCGCGACGAGCGAGCGGGTGCGGCGGGCGGCCGCGGAGGACACGGCGCACGGCCGAGGAGGGCGCGGCGCACGGCCGACGAGGGCGCGGCGCACGGCCGACGAGGGCGCGGCGGGCGGCGCGGTGGGCAGCCGGCGTGGGGAGGGCGCGGCGGCGGAGGGCACGGCGCACGGCCGCGGGCACACGGCGCGGCGGCGGAGGGCACACGGCGCGGCGGCGGAGGGCACAGGGCGCGGCGGCGGCGGGCACACGGCGCGGCGGCGGGCACGAAGGCGGCGCGGCGGCGCGGGCAGAGAGCGCGTGAGAGAAGAGAGAAAGGAAGAGAGCGCGCGAGAGAAGAGAAAGGAGAAAGAAGAACGGTCGGATAGTTATTTTCCTTCTTTGCCGAGTGCCCGTGATCCGGCACTCGGCAAAGATTTTTTTAAAATTTTAAAATATTCTTTGCCGAGTGCCAGATCGGCGGCACTCGGCAAAGAGTTCTTTGCCGAGTGTCCCCCGTTGCGGCACTCGGCAAAGGTTCTTTACTACCTCTTTGCCGAGTGCCACACATCTAGCACTCGGCAAAGACGGCTTTGCCGAGTGTCATCTCTAGACACTCGGCAAAGTGCATTTGTATTTTTTTTATTTTGTCTCCCAAACTTTTTGTGGTATGTTCCTACACTATGTAGATCTACATGTATCATTTGTGGACAGTTTTAACAGAGTTCGAAATAGCTAGTAGATTTAGTTTGTTTATTTGAATTTCTTCGGAAAATTTAGATTTGAACTGCAGGTCACTCGAAACTTGGAAAACCGTGCATGAAAAAATGATATTCATGTTACTTAGCATAAGTTACGACCGATTCCAGGAGCGGACCGAAAACTTCGAGCAACATGCTCACTAAACATGGCCGTGAACTTGCCATCCACATGTTTAAAAATTGTATAAAACACAAACAAAGTCAGAAAATCATGAAACTTGTCCACGTGTCATGATATCATATGTACAGGTTGTGATAAAAAATTGAGAATGTTTGGACAAAGTTGTGAGACACTATGTGTAGAAACCTAAGAGAACTACACATGAAATCATAGAGTTTCAATGTGGATCTCTTAGGTTTGTACACATAGCGCGTCATAGTTTTCTCGAAATTTTTTCAATTTTTTATTGCAGCCTGTACATATGATATCATGACACATGGACAAGTTTCAAGATTTTCTGACTTTGTTTGTGTTTTATACAATTTTTAAACATGTTGATGACAAGTTCACGACCATGTTTAGTGAGCATGTTGCTCGAAGTTTTTGGTCCGCTCCTGGAATCGGTCGTAACTTATGCTAAGTAACATGAATATCATTTTTTCATGCACGGTTTTCCAAGTTTCGAGTGACCTGCAGTTCAAATCTAAATTTTCCGAAGAAATTCAAATAAACGAACTAAATCTACTAACGATTGAAACTCTGTTAAAATTGTCCACAAATGATACATGTAGGTCTACATAGTGTAGGAACATACCACAAAAAGTTTGGGAGACAAAATAAAAGAAATAAAAATATACTTTGCCGAGTGTCTAGGGATGGCACTCGGCAAAGAGTTCTTTGCCGAGCGTCAACTGGGCGACACTCGGCAAAGAAGACTCTTTGCCGAGTGCCAACCATTGGCTCTCGGCAAAGACTGACGGCCGTCAGCTTTGGGACGGCCGCTGACGGTCCTTTGCCGAGAAAAATTGTAATAGCACAAATCAATAAGTGGTGGAGTGCTTATGAGGATGTAGGATTGTTCCAGCTGGGTTCCAACCCTAGGGAGGGCGGCGTAATTTTTGGATTTTTTGCGGATGACCTCATAGAAAGAAACTGCTACACTATAGTAGATAGATGAAGATATGTCACCGTTTTTAAAACGAGTATAAAACCAATGAATGGCCTTTGGGAAGCGGCTCCCGTGTATAGGTTCGATTTGTATAGGTCCGATTTGTATAGGTCCCTTTGTACTCGATAAACACGAGAGCTAATAAAAATCATGGTCGTCAGGGGTTCCAATTAATATGATATATATGCTGCCGCCGTGTATTTTAACATATCTTGAGTGTTTGAATTTGGCGCTACACTACAAGCATGAAGCATGGTACATTCGAGGAGTACACATGTAGGCAGTTCAGTTAAAAAATTCAATTGGACAGATCGATCAACGCGCCCTATCGATCTCAAGCTGGCGGGTCAGCACCGTCATGGGATATGTAGACATGCAGTAACATGCATGCTAACGTTTGTACTTACACCATACATATAATATTGGCGAGCAAATCGATAGATGAAGTTCCACTCGTTTATAATTAGGATTCTATTTGATTGAAACAGATGGGATCAGCTTTTTAATTTGTTTTATATCTCATCATCTATGTCTTGACCGCCCCGCCCCCTCCCCCTGAGCTACATCCGACTTGTTTGTTCTCCTCAACAGTCGATCGGATCTGATCACATGTGTCCTGGTTCTCGGATGTAGCTATAGGCTCCACGTCTTCTAGAAACTATTACTCCACACTACCTCCAATGCAAAATATTATATTACTTAATTGAATTTAATACTCCTCTTCTCTCATTGTGTCTTAAATGTTGTGTTGAAACCAAGTCTTCTATAAAGACTCAGTTTCTTACTCTTTCTTCATTTTATTACTTGCCATATCATGTTTTAGCCTATATGGCAGTTGAATTAATGCTATAGAAACGGGATGACGTGAAGGTTGAGACTTGTGTAAGCACACGATTTGTTTGCTTGGAGGTGGGTGATGTACCGACAACCTGTCCTGATTGGACGATTTCCTCGGAGGCGATGGTACCCGAGGCCTCGAGGCTCATGCAGTTAACAAGCCATTGTTTTTTTCTCTATTGTTGATATGACCGTCTTTTTTTTGCTTTTTAACCTTTTTAAGAAAGATTTTCACAAGTACGTAATTTCTGGTTTGAACTCAGGAAAAACTTTTGTGTAATATGGAAGCCTTGTGTGTTTTCTATACTGTACTTTATGATGCATGAAACTAGTGCAAATATGATCCGAAGGCGAAAAACACCTTCCCTTCTTTTTCACGCTTAACAAAGTCATAGAAAGTATTACATTCTTACCGATTCGACGAAGGTTGATCACTTCGACTTAATAGAAAAATTACTTCGGGTTCCACTTATAATATATGCACTAGTGAAAACGAAAATTCATTTTACCTACATGAAGTAAAACCTGCTACAAAGACTTTCGAATGCCGTCAGTGGTAACTTATATAAGGAGCTTCGACATACTTGTCACTATTACCAAGTGATTGATCCTTCTTGCTGTATAATTCAAAAGTAGGGATGTCTTCCCTTCTTGCGCTTATTTGAATAAGAGGGTATAAATAATGTTGTGCATGGAGCTTCGGCATACTTGTCACTTTACTCCTCGTGACACGAGTCAAAGTATTAAGAATCTTGATAGGATACTCTGTATAAGTCAGATCATCTTGAACACTAAGATCCTCCATAGGTAGCTGCTCCTCGTGTATCCTGAGGCACTTCTTTAGTTGGGATACATGGAAGACATCATGTACATCTGCCAGGTGGTCGGGTAATTCCAGTTGATAGGCAACTTCTCCCACTCGCTTCAGGATCAAGAAGGGTCCAATAAAGCGAGGGGACAACTTCCCTTTGACTTTAAATCTCCGCATACCCCAGATCGGTGACACCTTTAAATACATGTGATCACCCTCCTTAAACTTTAGCAGTCTTCTCTGGGTGTCCGCATAACTTTCCAGCCTTGACTGCGCAGTTCTCAAGTTCTCCCTTATCAACTATACTTGTTCTTCTGCCTCTTGTATAATTTCTGGCCCAAAGAACTGACTTTCACTAGTTTGATCCCAATATAGTAGAGTCCTGCACTTTCTATCATATAGAGCCTCAAACGGGGACATCTTCAAATTGGCCTGGTAGCTATTATTGTAAGAGAACTCCACATAGGGCAAACTCTTATCCCAACTACCACCATGTTTAAGAGCACAAGCTCTTAACATATCCTCTAGTACTTGGTTTGTTCTTTTGGTCTGCCCATCAGTTTGAGGGTGGTAGACCGAGCTGAAATTCAGTCTTGTATCCAAGCATTCATGCAACTTTTGCCAAAACAGAGAAGTAAACTAAGATCCTCGATCTGACACAATCTTCTTAGGCACTCGGTATAAACAAACTATCTATGCCATGTACAACTCTGCTAGCATGGCTCCTGAATATGTGGTCTTCACACTAGTATAGAGAAGCTCTATAGTGGCGATCGTAAACCTATTTATAGTGGCGTTTTTGTAACCGCCAGTGCTAGGGGCCAGTAGAAATCATCATTTTTACAGGCGGGTAACTGAGGATCGCCAGTGAAAATCGATTTTCACTGGCGGTCGGCGTAATAAAACCGCCAGTGAAAATCAATCGTTTCCAGGAAACAAGAAACAGATTTTAAAAATAGCAAAAAAATATTTTTATTAGGGGAGGCCTCGGCCCACCCATCCCACATGCCTGTCTCCGTCGAAGTCCCAAGTCACGGCATTTTTCATGCACTACGTGGTTGCTAGAAATCGAACCCCTGACCTCACCCTCACGCGTACCCTCCTCTATCACTCCACCTATGACATACTTTGTGTCTAGTTTGTAGTTTTGTTGCCCACATATTACAACCAAATGAGTGTAAATTGCTTGTTTGAGACCGTAAACGAATTCAAATAAAAAAGTTATCAACTACAAAGTTGAATAATTTTTGAAGTTCTATAACTTTTATTTTGACACTTTTTCATCTGAGGTCGTTTGCAAAATTTGAATTTTAAATTTGACAAATTTAGATACAATTTTTGAGAGCCGAAATGATTTCAAATAAAAAAGTTGTCAACTATAAAGTTTTATAACTTTCAGAGATCTACAACTTTTATTTTGGTGGTTTCATCATACGAGATCGTTTGAAAAACTCGAAAAATTAAGGATAAAAATGATTTCTAGTGGCGGTTCCTTAAGAAAACCGCCATTAGAAATCGATTTTTACAGGCGGTTCCTTAAGAAAACCGCCACTAGAAATCATGGATTTCTACTAGCGGTTTTCATAAGGAACCGCCTCTGGAAATACGATTTCTAGTGGCGGTTTTCTTAAGAAACCGCCACTAAAAATAGCACAGGCGGTTGATAACTGAATCCGCCTATAAAAAATGTATCGCACCGCAGGCTTTGAGCCTTTTTCTACTAGTGTCACTAGGATAAAGTGGGCTACTTTAGTCAGCCTGTCCACAATCACCCATATAGAGTCATACCCGGTAGATGTGCAGGGTAGACCTACAATGAAGTCCATGCCAATCTCTTCCTACTTCCACTCAGGTATCTTAAGCGGGTGCAGCAAACCGGCAGCCCTTTGATGTTTCGCTTTTACCCTCTAGCAAACATCACACGAAGCTACATGTGAAGCAACATCCTTCTTTAGTCCATACCACTAATACTTCTGCTTCAAGTCCTGGTACATCTTGGTACTGCCTAGATGGATGGAGTAAGCTGAGTCATGTGCCTCCTTCAATATGGTTTCATGAAGACTGTCGATCTCAGGAACACAAATCCGGTTCTTGAACCATATCGTACCCTGCTCATCCTTTGTGAAGTCTAGGCCTCTCGGTCAGGCGAGAGATCCCTGCATTGGAGCTTCCTAAAAACTGTAGCGGGTTTTCTGAAGTTAGTGGAACTTTGTAAAGGCCTCGTAGTGTTACCATGCCTCGCTTCCTTGGTAGAGGTGTACTGGAGTCGCGATCTCTTGGCAGATGGGTAACATGACTTGTGGGTAAAGATGCGCAACCTCTGCAGAGTGTAAAACTGGTATATCAGCAGTGCTCACGGTCATGAGCAGCTCGGACCCTCACATGAGTAATTTATGGAACTAAACTTAATTTGTCATATGCATTGCATCATGGGTGTTGTTATCAATTTTGATCTATTACTTATTTGGGTTGGTATCTACTTATACTTAGTAACTGCTAATAAAATTTTGACCAATTTTAAAAGCAATGCTTAGCTTTAACCATCTTCTTTGGTAAGCCTTACACTTCACATGAGCTCCCACTTTTGGTGAGTTCATGCATATTATTCCCCACAACTTGTTGAGCGATAAACGTATGTGAGCTCACCCTTATTGTCTCACATCCCCCCACAGGTCAAGAACAGGTACCGCAGGATGAGGCGCATGGAGGATGCTGTGATGAGTTCGTGAGAGGTTTAGGCCGTCGTCTACCAGTCAACTTTGGGGTTGCTAGATCGTTGTCTTCGTATGTTGTAATTATTTAACTATTATGTACAAAATAGTTAAAAAATTACATCATACGAAGACAACGATCCAGCAACCATAGTTGACTGGGAGACGACAACCTAGACCTCTCACAAACTTATCACAACATCCTTCATGCTCCTCACCTATGGTACCTATCCTTGACCTATGAGGGATGTGAGTTCAGAAAGGGTGAGCTCACATACGTTCATCACTCAACAAGTTATGGGGAATAATGTGCATAAACTCACCAAAGGTGGGAGCTCATGTGAAGTGTAAGGCTTACCAAAGGAAATGGTTAAAGCTGAGCATTGCTTTTAAAGTTGATCAAAATTTTATTAGCAGTTACTAAGTATAAGTAGATACCAACCCAATTAAATAAGATATCACAATTAATAATAACACCTGCGATGCAATGCATATGACAGATTAAGTTTAGTTCCATAAATTAATCATGTGAGTGTCTGAGCCGCTCATGACCGTGAGCACGGCTGATATACTAGTTTTACACTCTGTAGAGGTTGCACATCTTTACCCACAAGTTGTGTATCCTGTCTAGCCAGGGTTTGCAAGGCCCTTAGACACTTCCGAGGTGAATGGCTAGGGATCCACTACGAGGCCTTTACAAAGTTCCACTAGCTTCAGAAAACCCGCTACAGTTTCTGAGAAGGGCAATATAGGAATCCCTCGTCTGAAAAGCCATCGCAGCATGATCAACCCAAGAACCTCCCTATACGCAGCTTCTCTACCGCCCTTGCCCCTTTCGGGTAAGGTAGTCCTCCACTAGCTTTCCTAATTAGTCAGCCAAGGGCGTCCCATACCACCCTTGTGGTAGCACTGTTTTCCTAGGTGGTTCTCCATGTTCCAAATAACATGATGATCTTATCATGAACAATAATTAAAACAACAACATAATTGGAACATGATCATAATAAAACATTAGTTTCCCAAAACCAGGTATAGCAATAGCAAATCTATCCAATAGTTCATCTGTCTGCAAGGTGGGGGATAAACAATGCTAGGGAAACCTATTAGGTCCCATCAAATTAACCTGAGCATGTCATATAGTGATTAACAGGAACATTATTTGGTAAAGAAGAGCGATCAAGGGCACAACTTGCCTTAGACTCAAGATTCCCAGGTACCAACTTGGCCTTCAAATGACTCGTAACCTCGCTGCTAACCATAGCAATACAAGCAAACATGGTATAGGCAGAATTAACATCACACCAAACATAAGCACAAACTGCATAATAATGTTCTACTCGTCGTAATTAGATCCTAGGTTCGAGAACACTAAATTCGGAGTTACGGTTATAAAGTTACGATTTCTCGAAGGTTTAAGGGTTTACTAAAAGCAAAGAAGGTACAAGATTTTAAACATAGGTTTGATAGTAATACAAGGTTACTAGATGATAAATAATATTAATATGAGATTAATGCCACTGGAATGGATAAAAAAGGAGTTAAAATGAATTACTTATGAATTAAACAAGTTTCTAGAATTATTTTTATACAAAAAAACATTTTCTATATTAATATACTCATTTTATTTAACCTCTAGGCTACGGCCATAATTCCTGAGAAGCTCAGTGTTGGGGGCCTTCCCCTTTCGAAGGTCCTCAAAAACATGACTAATCATTTGTTTCTAGCATAATATTGATTATTATAGGGAGCTTCGGTTCGTAATAGAAGTCTTCTCCTTTGTAGAAGGCCTTCAAGACGAAGATAAATCCCGAGGGTGATAACAATGAACGCCGAAGCTATAGCCGAAGAATAACAACTTTGGCTTAAAACGATGACGAAGACCAAACATGATGCTGAGTTGAAGAGGAAAAGGCTAGCTAGTCCCTAATGATTTATATTACAGTTATAAACAAATGTTAAGGTCATAAATGTATTTTTACCCAGACTGTGTCTCATGTATATAAATAGATGCACTGTACTGTTCACGCTGGATTGTAATCGCTCTTGCATCAACACCTTCAAACAAGCCGAAGGTATCAGTGTAATATAAATTCTGTTAATGTCCATGCGTGTATTATGGAATACATATGTGCATGAGCCAATAGATTACATTCATTGTCTTTATGTATTCTTATTCTTATGAATCATGAAGACATGTCCTTCATAACCTTCGTCTGAAGATTATTATATCAGAGAGGAGATAATATTTTGGAGGACGAAGGTATTTGACCTTTAACATTGTGTTGCCTTGTTCTTGATTCACAGCATTCACGAACAAGTGACCAACATTGGCACCCACATCCGGTGAACTTAAACGACCACCTTTGGCAAGCATTCACCTTTGTCATGCCGCCGAAGAAGGCAATAGCGCTAGGGGCTACCCTTCAACCACTGGACACCAACCAAGAGACTCTCTCTCTCTGAGAGAAGCACAAAGCCAGAAAAGGAAGGCTGCCAGCCCAACACCACAGGAGGAGGAGCTGGACCAAGAAATCAGAGATTTGGAGGCCATACACCAACAAGTGCAGAGAAAAAGACAGAAGATGGTTCGGCTAGCTGACCTTCAGAAGAAGATCAACGAAGCTGCTGAAGAAATGCGTCATATCGCGCAAGATGACCAAGGACGAAGGCCTTAATAGAGGGAGCTTCGTCAAGAAGGTCCAATCAATGATGATGAATGGTATGACGACTTTCATCATGGTAACTTTGTTTTTGATGATGATTCTCCTCTAGCAGCAGAATTGCAGGCTACCCCATGGCCAACATCCTACAAGCCACCATAACTTCCCATCTACGATGGGAATTCTGATCCGAAGCTGTTTCTTATGAGTTACGAAGCAACAATATATTAATATGGTGGCAACACGGTTGTCATGGCGAAATCCTTCATCATGGCAGTCAGGAGCGTGGCTCAAACGTGGTATTCTTCCCTTCGCCTGGGAACGATAACGTCATGGCAAAAGCAGAAGGATATGTTGGTAACCAGTTTTTAGGGTTTCCAGACAAAGCCAGTAACTGCCCAAGCTCTGTTCTACTGCACGCAAGGCCATGAGGAATACCTGCAGGCGTATGTCAGAAGGTTTTTGCGTCTCAGGGATTAGGCGCCAACGGTGCCAAACAAGATTGTCATCGAAGCTATGATCAAGGGGCTCCGACCGGGACCAACGACATAGTATTTTGAGAGGAAGCCACCACAAACCTTGGAAAAGCTCCTCTAGAAGATGGACAAATACATCAGGGTCGACAATGACTTCCGGTAGAGAAGGGAAGAGGCCTATAGATACTCAGAGATGACTAGGGGCTTCGGAGGAAGGCTCCACCCTAGACATGTCAAAACAATCCACATTCCCAGCTCAAGTGACGACAGAGGAGGAAACCACGCTCAAGGACACCTGCAAAACTCCCAGTCTTCAGGAACGTAACAAAGTTCTTATAGGCCACTAGCTCCAAGAGGAAGAGGGGGAAGAAGCTTTGGAGGAAGGTTCAGCTCCCAACCCAGGAGGTTGTTCTGTTTATTTTGCGGGGAGGAAAAAGGACATACAACAAGGACGTGCCAAGTCATGATTCAAAAGCAGAAAGAGATAGCTAAAGTCGAAGCAAGACAGAATCAGCTGAAGCAGGTCCTGCATACTGCTTCGTGCTATTCTCCATACATTCCTGAGTATGTGGGCAATCAGCAGCCCACAACATCGGTTGCTTCATCAAGTCACACTCAAGCAGCATGGACCCCGCTACCTCCACCACCACCCATGACACGTGAGGGGGAGATAGCTCAGCTATATCACAATACAAGTCTATTACTACCGATGCTAAAATAATTTACGAAGCTAAATCATGAAAGATATACCTATAAGCTTGGCGCGTTCAGCGGCTTCTTTAGCTTTCCTGGCCTGTTCCAAGGTGTCATGAGATTCTTTCTCCTTCTCTCTAATATCTTCATCAGTTATTTCTCGGCCACCTTTCAACCATACTTTGGAATAAAATTTTCCACCTAGTGCAGCAGCTTTGGTTGAAGGGTTTTTGATATCGTTGGCTAAGAGCATAAAATCTAACTGAACTACAGCCTTGGCATGTTCACAGCCAACCTTTTCTAGGACTGATACGGTCCCACGGGCACCGGCAAAGGCATAGAAATCTCCTCTATCACTGAGAACCTCTTCAAAAGCTTCGGCTTCGCCATTGGTCCAGAGGATAACCCCATCAGAATCACCACGGATAAAGTTTTGCTCTGAGGAGAATGCGCCAACTTTAGAAAAGTTATTCTTCAAGTTCTTAGCACATTCTGTAGCAACATTGTAGCACTCCTCTTTTTCTTGACGAAGCTCTTCAACATTTTTCTGTACCCTTAAGCATTCAATATCAGATATTTCACGTTTTGTTAGCTCCACATTGAAATTTTCAGTTGCTTCGCTAGGTTTCTTTTCCAATTCTTGTACTTCAGCTTTATGCAGTTCTGCTTGAGTGGATAGTTTAGCTTCACTAGATTTTAGCATTTCGACTAAAGAGAGCATAATCTTATCTTTTTCAAGAGCTTCGTTCCTTAAAGTTATAACCTCCGATCAAAGGTTTCCAATCGCTATCTGGTATATTTCGTCCTCTACATCTTTTTGAGCTTTTAGAGCTTACTAAGGATTAGCCCCTGCCAAACAGAAGTACGAACAAACAATAATAGTAAGGATTACCACAAAATATTTTACTATAATGAAAATTACCAAATATGAAGCCAAAATGTACAAACCTTCAAGCTGTTGTAGGCGAGGCTGTCCGCAACCTGATCCTTCGACATAGCACACAAACCAAGCTCACGCTTCGAATACCCCATGTTATCCATCATCTCCTGGCAAACATTGATCTCTTTACTGTCAGGTAGATAGTAAAGGAAGTCATCCTCGTTGTCTCCTCCATAAACCAAGGATCTGATGATAACTGCTTTCCCGAAGCGTGTCGAACAATGTATTCCAAATCACCATGGGGAGGTGCTTCAGGAGCAGGCGATGTGGACATTTCCAGAAGACTTTCTTCCATCAGCCTTGCTAGCGTAGCCCCCAAAGGTCCAACCTCAGCATGTGCAGAAGCAGCGCTTGCAGTAACCACCTTCCTTATATCTCCAATTTTCTTGTCAGAAACTTCGGCAGTGGCAGGAGTTGGCATTTTCATCAATTCCAAAACAGCATCTAAAACACTAGCCATCCTCCTCTTCTTCGGGATCGCTGTCGCAGTAGTTGATAGCTTCGGTAACTCTGCCACTAATGGAGGGCTCAACAGCTTTGACTATTCTTCTGCTGTTTTCTCTCTATCCAGCTTTCTATCGCGTCAGCACTAGCTTCGGCTGGCACGACAGGGACAACTTCGACACTCTTAATAAACTTTACTTCCTCTATCGAAGGCACCGCAGCCGTCTTTTCTAAAGATTGTGGCTTCGGCCTACGAGTCAGGACCTTGGCTCTCTTCGGCTTCACGCACCAGAGGAGGACGAAGTGCCAATTTTCCTTTTTCCTCCTTGCTTTCAAGTAGGAAAACAGTAATCAAGATAAACAAACCCAATTACATCAAAGATTATTTATCCTTCTTTTCCCTTGAGCGCCGAAGGCAACCATCATGGCTTTGTCCTCTGCCTTCGTGTAGGCTCCCAGCGGCTCATCACTAGTTGCCTCTATAACATCTAGCCAATCGTCAAACTGGCTTCTATACCGAAAGTGTATCTAAGATAAACCAAACCACCTTAGCTGGAGCCAACAACGGTTTCCTTTGGCATTTCCCACTCATTAACAAGAGGCCACACCTTGAAAGCAATGTGTTCTTGTACCAAATCCCTGGTACCAACGTAGGTACACACGGTGTTGAAAGCCATTAGGTATGCTTGCACCTCATTCCCAATTGCAATTGATAGCCTTGTAATGCCAAAGCAGGACCATATGGGACGTTTAATAATGCCCCTCACATCCTCCCTCTGATTTAGATCATTCTTTACATAGAACCATTGCTTCATCCAAGAGCCTGACCACTTCTTCTGAAATGTTGGCACATGATAACTTGCCTCAGAGCGGGGCACAAAGCTGTAGCATCCGATGTTGTGGTATTGCTCTTTCCGGTTGCTTTGTCTGGTAAGATAATTCATGAATATTACAGAAACACCTAGCGTCCGGCTCTAGCCCTTAGCTCCTCATAGCCCATATAAAACCCCCCATTTTAATAAAAGCTTCAGGGGTAAGTTGATAAAGGTATATTTCTAATGACTTCAGTACTTGAACCAACATCTTGTGTAGTGGGAAACGAAGCCCAGCCTTCATGAAGCTTTTAAAAACCACCACTTCATCTGCTTCAGGAAGAGGAATAGTACTTTCTCCTCCATCCTTCACATTAGATATATCATGAAAATATTTTCCCTTCATTCCTTCAATCTGTCCTTGTTTGACACTAGACTTTCCAAAAACTACATGGCTCAGCCTCCACGGTCGATCTTCGGCATCTTCATTTTCACTCTCCACATCAAAACTATCACTGTCGCTGGAATCCCAGACAACCCATCTAGCATTTCATTGGTGATCTTTTCCACGTTGGTCTTTTCCATTGCTTCGTAAAACCCAACAGTTGTGGGGTCTACAATCTTCTTGTCCTCGCAAAAAGAAGAAGGCTAAAATAGCAATTACAACACAAACAACTAGATGGCACAAAAAATATTTGCAGCACAGGCCTCTATATATATACTACTCAGAGCTCCACCGCTCGGTGGGTCCACAGTTCAGAATGATTCTCTATTCTAGCGAAGGGAAGGTGTTTTTGGACCTTTGGCTAAAGGCCTTCATTCATATTACAGTCTGAATTCATTACAAAGTAACAAATTAATACTGCGAGGGACTACTGTTGGGGGCCTTCCCCTTCCGAAGGTCCTCAAAAACATGACTAACCATTTGTTTCTAGCATAAGATTGATTATTACAGGGAGCTTCAGTTCATAATGGAAGTCTTCTCCTTTGTAGAAGGCCTTCAAGACGAAGATACAGCTCGAGGGTGATAACAATGAACGCTGAAGCTATAGCCGAAGAATAACAGCTTCGGCTTAAAACGATGCAAAGACCAAACATGATCCTTAGTTGAAGAGGAAAAGATTAGCTAGTCCCTAATGATTTATATTACAGTTATGAACAAATGTTAAGGTCATAAATGTATTTTTACCCGAGCTGTGTCTCGTGTCTATAAATAGATGAACAGTACCACGCTGGATTGTAATCGCTCTCGCATCAAACACCTTCAAACAAGCCAAAGGTATCAGTGTAATATAAATTCTGTTAATGTCCATGCGTGTATTATGGAATACATATGTGCATGAGCTAATAGATTACATTCATTGTCTTTATGTAGTCTTATTCTTACGAATCATGAAGACATGTCCTTCATAACCTTCGTCTGAAGATTATTATATCCAAGAGGAGATAATATTTTGGAGGATGAAGGTCTTTGACCTTTAACAATTGTGTTGCCTTGCTCTTGATTTTTGCCAGAGGAGTCCGAGGAGGGGGAAAAATAAGGAACCCGGCCGATTGAACACCCCGGTAATCACAGATGGGTGCGCGGAGGTCGTTCCAATGAGCTCACGCTGGTTGCGGTTGAGTTCATTGCGGCTCAAGGTTGAAGACCCGACGCGCGGGGCCCATGTGTTGGACCGTCAGTGCGGATACAGACGTGGTGGAAGGGGACTGAGCCGAGAGGGTCTGCGGCGAGATCTTCGGGGGTTCTGTTGTAGCCAACATTGAGAAGAAGGGTTCCTGACGATGAGGTCCGCCACAGCCACTAGAACGGGCGGGGCCACACGTCAGTGCGGCGCGGGGAAGAGACGAAATAGGCCCATGGGCCGGCGCTAGAGAGAGTGAGCTGGGCCGAGGGAGCAAAAATCGGCCCAAGTGCAAGTTTCTTTCATTTATTTTCTTTTAATTCTCTTTCTTTTAGCTTTCATTTTCAATTTAAGTCTAGGTTTAAAATCCAAGGTCCAATTTAGATGCAACAAACAAAATATTCCCAGCATGATGCAATAATATTTTTTTTATTTTGAATAGTATTGATGCTTAATTCATGAGAGCAAGAAGAAGAAAATAATTCACTCATATCAACAATTGAAAATCTTTATGTTTATTAAAAGATTTTAAATTTTAATCTCTAGTTTTGAGACCCAAATCTAACTTTGACAATTCAAAATATAATACTGACATATACTTATTTTCAAGAAATAATTTCTAAACTAATAAATCCTTATTTACAACATTTATTTAGAACTAAAAAAATCTTTTTTAATAAATCCAAAATAAGATTTTGTGTGTTACACACGTCTCAAGTGCTGGTATCATGCCGCAGTCTTGCCGTCGACTCGTCCTCACCAACCCGGTCCTATCCCGATCCTAAACGGACGGGAGAAGGTTTCCACATCGAGAAGCACAATGGTCAATGGCGTCGTAGTTGCATATGCTCGTCCTCACTGGAGAAGTACCCGAAGTAGCGCAGCATCAGCGTCGAAGATCGGAGCCTCTGATACCACTTGTCATGGCTCTTGGCCACCAGCAATGGAGCGCCGAGACACGAGCACTCTGGCCTCAACGATCCTAGAAAAGACAATTTGGGGGATAGATATCCCTCGGGTCATGATGGCCTGGCTATGTCCCATGAGCCATCCGTGAGGCCCCTGATGGGCCACCTAAAACGTGCCCAATGTGCCTCATTCACTTGGGAACCACAGGTGTCCTTGGGAGGTATAGACATGGGCGCGAAGGTGTTTGGTCATGTCCTATGCATGCGACATACTGAAAGTAGCATAGGGGGTGAATAGGCTAAACCTGAAAATTTCCACCACAAACTTCGAAATAATGTCAAATTAATAATTTAACTGGTGCAGGCGGTTCAACTAGTATAGAGGCCGGTTGAACCACTCTGGACCAGTCCAACTAGTTCAGAATAGATCTAGTCTTAGAACAACATGTAGACACAATGAGAGATTCCTTCAAGATAAGAATGTAGGGGATATACTAACTATGGATGGTGATAAATACGATTGGGAAACCTCCACAAGATCCACACTAAGATAACGCTCTATGCCCTTCTTGCCAATAATGAAACACAATAATGAATCCAAGCAAGAACACAAGACACGAGATTTATCATGAGGTTCAGCCACACCACAAAGGTGTCCTACTCCCTGTTGAGGAGCCCATAAAGGGATGGGTCTTTTCCAACCCTAATCCTCCACAAGCCAACCACAAAAGTCTAGGCAAACTCTTTTCTCAAATCGTCTCAAATAGCGGGTGTTACAAACTTCTTGGGGTCATCCACAAGTTTGTAGACTGCCAAGTAACCTCAATCCATCAAGGAACTCGAAGGTTCCAAGAACAACAAGTTTGCACAAGAGGTTTTTGCAATAAGCTCAAGAGATGAGAAAGGGAGAGGAGAGGAAAACCAAATCCAAGAGTTCTCACACCAAGGGCTCTTCAATCAATCGATTCAGGAGCGATTTTGGGTGTGAGAGAGGAGGAGTGAGCTTTTTCTCGAGTTAGGTCAGCAATGAGTGTGGGGTGTGACTACAGTAAATGAGGAGAGAGACACAAGGGGGTATGATAGAAGGCAAGGCCCGATCTTCCGTGAGGTATGATAACTTGATTGGGTGGAGATCTCGACGTTGATGATCCAAGGCTCCGAGCGAACGACTCGTCATAATCACTACATCCATGACACATGACTGACCTCGCCACAAAAGCTTATCCATACAAGCACAATCAATAACACAAGCAAGAATAGGAAGAATGCAACCAAAGCTTTATTGATCACGAGGTGGGGTCTCACAAACCGATGAACTGTAACATTGTTCGGTGACATATATGATATAAACAAAATCCAAACCCCAATGAGGTGGAAGCTACTGATGAAATAGAGGTTAGGGGTGTGCATGACCCCTAGTCGCACCCCTAATGGGCTCTGACATGATACATGGCCCAACAGACGGTGTCGTAGCACCAAACCAGAATCTGAACGATGTCTTGTTTCAATGATTTCTATTGACTCCTGATGAATTTTACGTTGGTTCCAGTTGGGTTGTAAAGCTAATCTTCTTAGATTTCCATCCATATAAAGCCCAACTTAATTGGAGTCGATATGCATCCTGAGCGGCCGTTTTAGTGCAGACTAGTCCTACAGTCCGAGGTGGAGACAAAGTTGAATCATACCTGGCTTTCTCTTGTTGTGATCATCCTAGCTTCTCCTCCTTGACACCTTGGCCTTTCCAAAGTTCTTGATGGTCCTCCAAGGTTCCTAATCATAAAAACATCCATGACACCAAGCGTATGCTCTAAAACACTATTGACTAGGTTAGTATGAATCTGGAGATTTAGTTGTCGTGCATGTGCTCATGTTGTCGGTCCATGCATTGTTTGTACAGGAGTGATTTCCTCATCATCCTCCCCCACTTTAATTAGAGTCATCCTCGACTCAGGTGGTGGCCAAGCAACCCTAGAATATACAAAGCCTGGCGCAAAAATAGGCGTCGCTAATTTCTGGTAGATTTTGGACGTCATCTTGTTACAGCGATCCAATCAGATCTAAGCATATTTTGATGTGGGACCAGTGGGTTGGAAGGCTTATCTTTTTAGTTTTCCAAAAATATTTAGAATGTAAAAAATTGAGTCTCTATGTGGCATGGGCGTCCATTTTAGTGAGACCCACTCCTGTAGTCCGAACCGGATTCGTGAATAAACTGGACTTCAACTCCTCTTGAGCTTGGGAATCTATGATTGATTGGGCCTTGACCATATAGTTGACATCCATGTACTCATCATTCTTTCCTTCTTGGTTTTGAGTCATCCTCAACTCAAAGTTGTTGGTGCCTGCATAAGTATTGTTGTAGGTCTTGACATCATCCAATCTTTCTCCCCTTCTTGAAGTTGACCTTGTTGAAAAACATTCGAAGAAGGACAAGTGGAACTGAACATGATATGGTTAGCTTTAACACAACCCTCTAGTTGATAATATTGTTTAATGACAAAAGGAGAATTCATATTTGAACAAATATATACTCGATGTACCATATATTCTTCTTACCAATTATATTTTCTAATAAAATGATATTAATGTTACATGTCTATGGAAAATCAGCAATAAAAGAAAGTTTCTTCTAAATTATTTAGATTACATATAACATCAAATCAATATAAGCCAAAGTATTTAAAGAAGATAACAATTTCAGCTCATCATGCACACTAGTTATGGGATTGAATGTTCTAATTTTTTCATAAATTGTGGCACAGAAACAATAGAAGCAACATCACACATCTCTTCTTTACCACAAGGAATATGTTGATGATTAGGAGAAAAATTTAATACATCAAGAGAAGTCTCACAATGAGCATTATCTTACTCTCACTAGCAAAAGGAATACTTGATGAATTATGAAATGATGGGTCTAAACTTTCTAATGCTACTATGAGCACCTCATTTTCATTAACATCGTCTTCTCGCTTTTGTATATGATCTTCAAAAGATTAGTCACATCAAGAGGAATAACAAGTACGGTCCACTAGATTCTGCACCTCATCCGATGAATTTAATATAGGAAGTGTATTAATAAAAGTTTCTCGCATAAGAATTTTCAGATCATTCCAAGTTTGCAGTTTATCAGATGGAGTTAAGGACTCTGACCAAGATAAAGCAGAATGAGTCAAAACACTAGTTGCCTTTTTGATCTTTTTCCATTCACACATAAAATATTTTGCAAAAAGACAATCTATCCTAGTTTCCCACTCAATATTTTTCAACATCTATACCATCATAAGATGAAAAAGAAAGAATAGAATCACCCGTGAAAGAAGTTGTGGGCTGTGGTAGACGAGTCTCCATCGTGTCCATTTGTTCAAGAAGTCCATCATTTGTTTTTAGTAAGTTGACCATCTCGGCATCCATCGGCTAAGTTAGCCATGAGCACGAACCATCCTCTAGTAGATCTATCAAGTACGAGTCTAAATCAAAACTTGAGGCTAGGGTTGGGATAATAGTCCATGTTCTATCCGAGTCCGAGTTGAAGATGAGACTGGAGTTGAACCTGAGTCTGAGTTGGATTTGAGGGATCCAAACAATACGGAGCCATCATAATGGTAGTTGAATCACAATGGTCTTAATTGCATGCTGTCAGTATTGCTGGAGGGTCTAGGACGAACTTGACATTGTAGATGGTGAGGTTGCTCAGCCTGTTAGCGATAAATCGCAAGGCGTTGAACATGAATTGGTCTCCCACAACAAACTTCATGGATGTCACCACTCTTGGTTGATCTTCATGAAACCCCTACCTCGCATGTCACTATTGATGATTGTTCGATGGTGATTTAATATGGTATGTGACGAGATCAAAAGTGAAGGTTTGAACACATGAGACATAGTGGTTGGATAGGTCTAGGCTCTCAATGTGAGATAATATTATACGTCCTGTATATATTGGATCTATTGTATCTTGATCTTCAGGAGGTTGCTCGCGCCCCTATTTCATATGTGACAGATCATGAGAACAGTCATGTTATTTTTTTATTTTAGTTTCTAGAGTGCTAATTATGTGGTTGAAAATTAATGTTTAGTTCATTTATTTGTATTGTGTAACATGTGTGAATATGATGAACAAACTATTTTCAGTTTATGGTTAGCAACAAAAAAACCTTTCGCAATTATTCAGAAAACAGGCCAGATTGACTGATTGTCATTGATAATCAAAACTAGAGGCATGTCAGTTCTTGTAGTTGTACCTTATTTCTTGTCATTCACTACTGGAAACAGGCTCTTTGTTGAGTGTCTGAAGCACTCGGTAAAGCCTAGAAAACACTCGGTGAAGGCTTTGCCAAGTGTGACACTCGGCAAAGAGAGCTCGGCGAACTGCACATCGACAATAGCTTCTTTGCCGAGTACTTTTTATCGGGCACTCAGCAAAGACTTTGCCGAGTGTCACAAGGTACTCGGCAAAGAAAAGGATAGAGTCTTTGCTGAGTGTACTAGGTGACACTCAGCAAAGAATACCCCTTTATCGAGTGTATTAGGTGACACTCGACAAAGGGTTTCCACTTTGCCGAGTGCGCCGGACTAGCACTCGGCAACGAGGTCGCTAGCGGGCCCATCTGTCAGTACCTTTACCGAGCGCACTAGGAGGCACTCGGTAAAGGTTGCTTCTTTGCCGAGTGCCGAGGCCACAACACTTGGCAAAGAAGCTTTACCGGTGCCTAGGTGTGCCTTCTTTGTCGAGTGTTATGGCCTAGGCACTCGACAAAGCACCTCTTTGCCGAGTGTTACACTCGGCAAAGTGACCAATATATCCCTTTTTATTTGTTTTGCTATTCCCTCCAAAGAAACAAAAGATATCACATAATCATCACAGATATCACACATACATCACATATCTCACAAAGACTATAAGGTCCCGTTTGTTTCCTTTCATTTTGAGGAATTGGAATCTTACTAATGGAATAAGCTATTTCTTTTAGAATGTGACATTCCACCACTTTCCAAAGTTATCATATTAGCCTATCTCAAATTCATAGGGTGAGAGATGGAAATTGATTCTATAGATTTACATACTATTTTTCCGATGCACAACTTATAGCACACTCTTTTACTTGCTTCGATATAACATAAATATAGTATATAACTATCTCTCTCATATAATTTAGGATAATATTAAAAATATTACATATAAATATATGAACTTAATTAGTTTTGTCTAAATTATAATTATTAAAATAGAATTCAATTCCAACGAAACAAACGGGCCCTAAATCAAATAAGTTCTCACAAAGCATTAGCAACATGTTCGAACACAAACATAAGTATCCAACACTCAAGAACATAAGTCTCAAGTATCTCACAAAGCATTACCAACATCAAACATGTTCAGATTAGGTTATCTCACAAAGTATTAACAACACTAACAAAGATAATATCTCATTAAGGTGGGTGGCTGGACTGGTGCGGCGATGGGCTGGGCGATCCTTGAGGGTAGTTGGAAGCCGCCTAGATTGTCCCTGTACAGAGAAGAGATTGCATGTGTTATACTAGATGAATATATATCATGAAGAACTAGAATTTTGATACTCACAGGAGTATGGAACTGAGCAGGGTCAACTAGAGGGAACAACGGAGGTGGTGGAGCGAAACCATGTGCGGCGCCAAGGCTCTCACGTACTGGAACATCTCCGCCATCCTCTGCTGATCTGCCAAGCGGGCCTCCCGCTCCGCTATCATCCTCGCCTCCGTCTCCTGACTTTCCCTCCTCTCTTCTTCTAGTTGGGTCTGTAATATTCCAAGCCAATGTTATAATAACTCAAAGAGAAGGTATATAACTCAAGGAATGACGAGTTATAGAAGCACTAACCTCGAGTTGCTGCATGCGATGATGTGAGTTGTCCTGCCGAGGCCGTATGGCTAGGCTCAAGCTCGTGCTCCTTGCTCGCACCTAAGACAGAGTGGGAGTGGACGACGAGTCGATTGCCCATGGGCAATCCAGTACCGCCCATGTCTCTTGCCTCCTTCGACCCTCATGAGGACAACTCCGTCGATGTCCTCGGTCCTCGGATCGTAATCCGGCCCATGGACCTCTTGTGCCATGGCAGTGTACTCATGAAGGTGGCTGTAGACGGTTGGGTTGCTATATGCCTTGAGCCCGTCATCCGGGTTGTAGGTGACGTCGAACGTCACCTTGCCATTGTGGGCCATAGCATAAGTCGAGAAGATGGAGCAAGGTTGGCCACCATGTGACGCCGACTGCAAGAAAACCAATGAGATAGTTAGAAATAATATCTAATCTAGTGTTATATACCTAAATAAAAGAGAGGGTGTAACCATGCTTATGCATATTTGTCTAGGTTGTGGCTGCCTTGGTGGTGGGGAGACCTTGCATCATCAGACGCCGTTCCCGGCTAGCGTTGTGTGCCTCATCCCACTCAGGCAAGCACCACCTATCCACCATCTGCTCCCAGCACTGAGGATGTGCGACACACCAATAAGGAATCATCCACAAAGTAAAACATGTACACTACATATCAGAAGATAAAATTAAGGAAAATATTTGTCACGGATATTAAAGTGTTGTATTTACCTGTAAGTATTGGTCCTGGTCAACGACATGGTTCGGGCTTCCTGCTTGGTCACCTTCTTCCCAAGGATGGAGTCGTGGTACGATGGCCTGGATTCGTGCCTCATAGTACATGTCCACGACGAGCTTCTTACAGCTCGTGGTGGCCACCACATCCGCCCTAGCCTTATATCCAGCCTCGCATCTGAAGAAATCCTGCATACAAAGACGATATATCCATACATTATTTCAAGAATATACAATGAATGCGACATATTTTACATTATAATAAGACTTATGCACAGCTCTTGCTTCACCCGCTCCGCCTTGTTGTTGAATTCTCTGTCATCTCAGTCTACTGCATCTGGGGCGACGCGCGTAGTGGTTGAAGGTGTAGGCTGGGCCCGTCACTCCAGCGTACTCAACCAGTCTAGGGAAGTTTTCTGTGCACAGCAAGCCGCATCAAACATAGCATAGAATGCCTTTGCAGTCGGCTTTGGCTCATCCTCCTTCTCCCTTCCTCCGGCGAACTGTGCCTCATGATAGTTGTTCAACATATCTGCTACCCCGACATCAGCATCATAATCCTCGACGCGTTGTCTCACCACCTCCTCTCTCGTATGATGTGCTTCACCATGGAAGATCCACCGAGTATAGTCCGGCGTAAATCCATTCTTTCAAATATGTTCTACCATGGCCTTCTTTGATTTTATTTTCCGGTTGGCACATTTGCTGCACGGGCATGGGACTAGACTTGTTCCTTTAGCATCTTCGCCAAATGCCCGTTCCGATATCATCAGTCTTTCTAATCCATT